>VONZ01002306.1:0-57401 GCA_012976165.1 Labeo catla
CATTAATTCATGCGTTTATGACCTCAAGATTACATTATAGTAAAGCTTTATTGGGTGGCTGTTCTGCTCGCTTAATAAACAAACTCCAGCTGGTCCAAAATGCAGCAGCTAGAGTTCTTACTAGAACCAGAAAGTATGATCATATTAGCCCGGTTCTGTCAACACTGGACTGGCTCCCTATTAAACATTGTATAGATTTTAAAATCTTGCTAATTACTTATAAAGCCCTAAATGGTTTAGCTCCTCAGTGCCTGAGAGAGCTCCTATCTCATTACAGTCCCTCACGTCCACTGTGTTCTCAAAACTCTGGCAATTTGATAATACCTAGAATATCAAAATCAACCGTGGGTGGCAGAACATTTTCTTATGTAGCGCCCAAACTCTGAACAATCTACCCAACACTGTTCGGGACGCAGACACACTCTATCAGTTTAAATCTAGATTAAAGATCCATCTCTTTAACCTTGCTTACACATAACACATCAACATATTCCTATAATTCAAATCCGTTAAAGGATTTTTAGGCTGCATTAATTAGGTCAACCGGAACTGGGAACACTTCCCATAACACCCGATGTACTCAGATGCCATTCTTCTTATGATGCACTACGCTAATATTGGTCTGTTTCTTTCTTATTCCGAGGTCACCGTAACCACCAAATCCAGTCCGTATCCAGATCAGATGGTGGATCGGCGGTGGATCACCTAGATGGTCATCGGCACAAGACCACGGGAACCAGATGAGTCCTCTGCGTCTGGCCAGAGGAGAACTGCCTCCCCCCGACTGAGCCGGTTTCTCCCAAGGTTTTTTTTTTTTTTTTCAATTTGTCACCAATGGAGTTTTGGTTCCTTGCCGCTGTCGCCTCTGGCTTGCTTAGTTGGGGACACTTTTTCTTCACACGATATTGTATTTTATTTGAAGTTTATTAGATGATGACATAATTGAATCCATTGATGAACTGCCTTTACCTGAAAATTGAGTGTTTACTGTTGCCCTTTTGCATTATTGATGCACTACTTCCTATTTAATACTGTACAGCTGCGTTGTCACAATTCTGTATTGTTAAAGGCAGTATATAAATAAAGGTGACTTGACTAGACCTGGTTGTGCTGATCTACAATATTCTGCTACAGTATTTCAGTGAAACTTCATGTCTACCTCTTGCTGATTTCTATGCTACTCTTCTAGAATCCAGTACATTATTGGATTCAGATCAACAAGGCTGCTGATCTGGCAAATGATGGCCTTCGCAGACAAGGAAAGCCACTGACTGATATGAGTGAAAAGGTTACACGGATGTTTATCAAGCATCGTCCTGACCCAGGTTTGGCCAGTGTATTCAGGAGTAAACCTATTTATGAGTTGAGAGCTAAAGACATACAGGGCAGGACTGATGACTATCAGAGAGAATACGTGGGTTGTGTGATGGTGGCCAGACTTGTCACTTCTTTTTGGAGTGACGGGTGGGTCCCTTTAAAGGTGATCAACACGTCAGGCAGAGTTGTGTTGCTGAGGCGTAATGCAAAACTGGCTGATCTATGTCCTTGCATTGCACTTGAGGACATTGACGGCGTAGATACATGCAAACCTCTACTTGTCAGTTGCCCAATTAATTTGTCAACATTCCCAAGTGAGAGGCTGAAATCCATGGGACTGCATGACCTTGATGTAGAATCATGTGATGTTTCTGACCAGTGCAGGCAGCGATTAGTCAGTTTGATCTTGACTTATGAGGACATCTTTTCAAGAAATTACCTTGATTGTGGAGAAGCCAAAGGCTTCGTCCATAGAGTCCACCTTTCAGACCCCAGACCATTTCGACTTCTGTTCAGGCGAGTAGCTCCTAGCCAATTTCACAAGCTGCGCCATGTCCTGACAGAGATGGAAGAAAAAGAGATAATCCGTCACTCTACAAGTGAGTACGCATCCCCACTTGTGTTAGTGTGGAAGAAAAATGGGGATCTTCAAGTCTGCACTGACTTCCGTTGGTTAAACAGAAGAACATTAAAAGATGCCCATCCTCTTTCACACCAGGCAGATTGCCTGGCGGTGCTTGGTGCTCTTGGTGCTCAAATGCTCTGTTCAGTACGATAGACCTCACGTCAGGTTTTACAACATGCTGCTGCATGAGGACGATCGTAAATTCACTGCCTTTACCACACCAATGGGCCTGTTTGAGTACAATTGGCTACCTCAAGGTCTTTGCAACAGCCCTGGTAGTTTTATGAGAATGATGAACAGTATTTTTTGTGATCAAAACTTTCTCTGCATTCTTTGGCCCAAACGAGCAAATCACACTTGACCGTTTAGAGATGATGTATGGACGGCTACAAGCCCATGGCCTGAAACTCCCCTCCAAAAAAATGTCACCTCCTGTGAGTGTCAGTGAAGTTCCTGGGACACGTGCTAAACAAGGATGGTGTGTCTACAGACTCGGATAAGGTAGAGTGCATTTCCAAGTTAAACAGCTCTGACCTGATGGAATCAGATGGGAAGACACTGTCTCAAAGGAGAATCAGATCATTTTTGGGAATGGTAAACTATTATCAACATTTCATTCCAAATTACTCTGTGAAAGCAAAACCATCTTCTTCAAGGCCAGAAGAGTAGGGGACAAAAGAAAAAGACACAAAACACATCAGGCCAAAACAGGAAGTTGAAACCTGAGGATTGGACTCAAGCACAGCATGATAAAGTTGAGCAGCTGAAGACATCTCTGGTTGGGACTGTTGTCTTATCTCACCCAGATTTCTCATGTCATTTCATATTGGCAACAGATGCTTCCTTGGATGGCATCGGAGCTGTTTTGTCACAAGTCCAGGAGGGAGAGACTAGAGCAAGATCTGTTGCTTTTGCCAGCAAATCCCTTTCACATTCACAGTGGAACTATCCATCACACCGGCTGGAATTTCTAGCCCTGAAGTGGTCGATTTGCGATAAGTTTAGCCACTGGCTAAAGGGTCACAATTTCACCGCTTTTACAGACAACAATCCGCTTGCTCACATACAAAGCCTAAGCTGGACTGTTGTGAACAGGGCTGGGTGGCCAAATTAGCCAGCTCAACAGCGCATGCTCCTCACACCATGTGCCATCTCCTTAAATCAAATCATGGTTTTCAGGGTCCTATTAACTCTTTCAGTATGGTTGGTCTGGGGGTGATAACTGGTGGTTAACTTTTGAGCCACACCCTAGTTCTTGCACATGTCAACCACAAGTTGGCTGAGGAACTGTGGGCCTCGATCTGAAAGGATGTACTTGGGCACTCCCCATCAACTGAAAATTTCATCCTTCAAAATTTGACAGACGCGTGGTGTTTTACTATCTCTTAAAGGAAAAAGTTCCACCCATTTCGTAAAGTAATCAACCACTACCAGAAGATACATTTCCCTTCTTACTTCTTGGAAATGGTCCCATAAGGTCAAGGCCAAGCATATAACCTGTCTCATTTACTTCAGTTGATTGAAGAAAACCTTGAGGTTTTGTATTGGAAGGTTTGTATTGCTGACACACAACACATTCTTTAATGTGTTGCCACACACCCTTCTGCACTTCCGGCCACCATGCCACTTCCAAGATTTTCAATAGGGTTTTCATCCTCCCAAGATGAACTCCCAAAGGATTATTGTGAAAGTAGTCAATGAAAGTGAGGACAAGTGACTTGGGCACCACCAGCTGGTATTTGCCACCACCAGCATATAGCATTACTCGATATAACAGGCCCTGCTGTATTTCCCATCTCATCTGATTACTTGGTTCATCTTTCGTATCTACTTTAGCCATTAACTCCTTTATGTGCTTGTCCTGTTCTTGTGCTTCTGCTATCTCTGCCAGTGCGGTGGGCAACTCAAAGTTCCCTATGGAAGTCCTTTTATCTACACACACTGCCACAATTGCTTGTTCTTGACTGGACCTTGACAGGGCATCTGGTACAACATTCATTCTCCCTTTCCTGTATTGAACCTGGAATTGAAAATGTTGCCATCTCAAGGTCCATCTGGTAAGTCTGGATGTTGTCTTTGGAGCGTTAAAGGCCCACGATAATGCTGTGTGGTCAGTATAAACTACAAAGGGTACCCCCTCCAAGTAGTGATGCCACATTTCTACTGCCCATATGACAGCCAGGCACTCTTTCTCCAGCATTGAATAATTTAGTTCTGCTCCCCTCAGACATCTTGAGGCATAAGCAATAACAAATTCTTTATTGTCAATCTTTTGCGCAAGTACTGCTCCCAGTCCAGTAGCACTGGCATCAGTTTGTACTTGAAAGGGATGTCAAAGATCTGGTTGGGCCAGCACAGCGGCTTGCTGCAATGCAGCTTTCAGCTTCTCCACACTCTGTTGACATTCTTCGGTCCATGTCCAGGCAACGTTTTTCTTTTGAAACTTATACAATGCAGCTGCAATCTCAGACAGCTGTGGAATAAACTTGTGGTACCATCCAATCAGGCCCAAGAACCTCTGCAATGAAGGAAGATCACAAGGAATGGGATAGTTGGTAATACCAGCTGTCTTTTCGTGATCCACTTCCACTCCTTTTCCTGAGACCACATGGCCTAAGAATCATAGCTCGGTCTTAAGAAAATGGCATTTCTTTAAGTTCAAGGTCAATTTGGCATTGTGATCTTGAAATATATTGAAATATTGTGCTATGTGCATAGATTCTAGAATATCATGAACAAGAGGCATAGGATATGCATCTTGAGGTGTTTTGGCATTTAAACTTCTATAATCAACACAAAACGTAGGCTTTGAACAGGTTTAGACACAAGCATAACTGGAGATGCCCAAGGAGATTGTGAAGGCTCAATAGATAGCATTTTTTTTTTTTTTTTTTTTAAGCTGATTTACTTTGGCCCAATAGTCTCTCTTGGAATTAAGGTCTCTTTCCACCATTGATCCAACTTTGACTAACGTCTCCACTGTATGCACAGCACCTCTTAAACTTCCTGCAAGAGAAGGGTTACAGTTATTTAGAATTCTTCGAACCACCTCTTCCTCCGGAAGGTCAGCTTTCCACTTCAAGCACAATGCCCTATAGTCATAGGCAAAATCTCTAATGCATTGATCTGGACCCTGGATCATATCTTTAAGTTGTTCCTCTACCTCACTGAGGTAGTCAGTGGGAAGGAAGGCCCCAAAAAGGCTCTTTTAAACCCAGCCCAATTATAGATCATCTTCCTTTCTGCCAGCCACCAACTCCTGGCCGGGCCAGTGAGAACAGCATTTAAAGTGGTAACCAATTCAGTGTCTGACATGTGTCTGAGCGTCAAAAAAAAATTTCACAACGCTCAACAAACTCCATTACATCACTGGTTTCTCTAGTTTCTCCAAACCTAGGAAATTCTAAATTTATTGGGGGTTTCGCATAGGAAGCAGCTGGTACAGAGGTATACATCCTCTCACTATCTGAACTGACAGCTCCAACAGAAAAACGTGTCATGGGAGTGCTGGTTTTCATGATGCAGGCAGTTCCTATCGCCATTGCTCATCCCACCTTCGAAGCTTAGCGAACAACCTTTGCTTAAAAGTTTCAATGTCTTCAAAACGCTGATTCATCGCATCTCTGCATATAGCTTCACGGTTCAAGGCACTCTCATTTGATGTTCGAAGGTTATCTTCAATGCATTATGGGCCACCATCTGTAACAAATTTAATTCTCTTATTTTAAGTCTCATTGTCACCAAAGTGTTCTTTTAGGGTAATTCTATTTCAAAGAATTTACCAATCACCAATTCCATCAAACATATACAAAACAAAAGACTCTCATTGAGCAGTGCATGTATTAATTGACATATACTTCAAGCAAACATGGTTCAACCCCACAGCACAATAAACATCACAATGAATGGTAAATAAGTAAATTGAGTCCAAGAGGCATAAGTGGTTACAATTAAAGAGTCCATGGGTGCAGTAAATTCACACATAATCAAAAACTGAACTCAGAGAGTCTACAACAAAGAAGCAGTCCAAAAACACTGGGCCCAGCCAAAAGGCAAAAGTGTGAAAAAGTAAAAAGAAAAAACCTGATCAGTCTCACCCAAGTTATCTTCTCAGGGATACCTGAATTTCCCCGGCCATGCCACGAAAAAGAGGGAAAAGCAATCCAGACACGATCTTGGTTAAAGACAAGACAAGACTTATTAGTTGAAAAATAGTCCTTGACAACACTCAGGCATTTCTCAAGCCAATGTGCCAGGTAAAACACTGGCACCAGTGAAAGCAAGGCACTTTCCAGCCCTTTTGTTTGCCAGCCTCTCAGCGCATGCTCCCCATCACACCATGTGCCATCTCCTTAAAGTGCTCCTATTATGCCTTTTCAAATATTATATTTCATGCAGCATGTCATGTAGCTGTATGTGAATACAAACTATCTGCAAAGATGTGAAGCCGACAGTGCACGATAAATAAAGTTATTGTCTATCAAAAAAAAATTAAATCACGTTTCTACATGCGCCAAACAACATACCAAAGAGACAGTGAAATTTCCATGTGGTTTATGTCACATGGAAATGTACATGTATATTATACAGAAGACGCTGTATCCTACGCTGTGAGTAAAATTGTTTTATATTCACTTCCAAAAGATGAATCTACAAAGATTGTATTTTCTAGCGATCGTTCAAAATACGTAGTTGTGTATTTTATGTTTTGTAACAACCCTGCACATGTCTTGCTAACTGGCTAACTCATGCTTCTGTAGTTCTGTTGTTCAGCTGTGAACCGACTGTAGTCTGACAATTTGTGATTGATGCAGCTTGACTGTCTGTCTATCTCATTAATTGGAGTAATGATAAAGGATGGCGACGAAGCGGCTTTCACACTGAATGCGAAAAGCGCTGTACTATGTAACCCATTCATTTCAATTGCTTCCACCACGCGAGGACGGCTTGTTTCTGCATCTACCAAAGCGCATGCACAGCGGAACGCGAATAGCGCCCACGCCACCGACAAAGTTCAAATGAGTTGTTCAAATGAACTTTTGCCACTGTGCTCTGAAGGGCTGCACTGAACCCACATTCGGTGTGAAAGCCGTCTTAATGCATTATACAATGTTGAAGTTTACAACACAGAGGTGTGCCCGGTTTGCTTGCATAAGCAAATTCCAAGAACTTTCCACGGTAGTCCGTGCTAACTTGTCGATCAGCCACTTCAGCCGTTTCATCGTCAGAATCTGGCTCGAATTGGTATGGTAAAATCGATGCCATCTTTTCTATGTACTGACAAGTATCCAGGCCTGTCAATCAGTTTAGAGAGACGGATTCTTCGAACTGCTTTGCATGAGTCGTTTACGAATCATTTAGAAATGGGGTAAAATTACATTTATTTTTGGAGAAAACTAAAGTGTTTTTTGACCTTGCATACATGTAAACATGTTTTGGGAGTCTATTAAAACAATATTAGCAACCTTTAAAATGGCATAATAGGAGCACTTCAAATCAAAATGGGTGCCCCCCCTCACCACTTCCTGAAAAGTGACCCTTTTACCATAAAAGTCATTCATATTCCAATTCTCCCCCCACCCGCAAAATAATAATAAAAATATAAATAACAAAACAAACAAACCATTCTCCCCCCATGATATGAAACATTCAGAATGATTTGAATAGTTTCATATTTGAAATGAACAAGGAATTGGCCAAGGTGTTTGCAAACGTTGACTTTCTTTTATAATTGCACAACACAGGAATCAACAGGCTATGCACTCTTTTATTTGATGTTTAGAAGCATGCCACGCCTTATAGTTGACATTCTCTTTCATTCAGTCTTGAATGATCAGAACGTGGTCAGCTATGACAAGTTCACGCTCATTAAAGATCTGAAAAAGGCGATGGTGATTGCACAGGAGCATGCCACCAAAGAACAGAAGAGGCAAGCAGCTCTATATAACCGAGTGAAGGGGCTCACCATCGACGTGAGTGACCACGTGTTGTTGGCAAAAAAGGCCAAGAGGGGAAAAAGAAGAATTGCTGAACGGTGGGAGTCCACAGTCCACATTGTGGTGGACCGCAAGCCTCAAACTCACACTTACAGAATTCGGAACCCTGCCACTGGTCAAGAGAAGGTGGTTCATCGCAATCTCCTGTTGCTGGTTGATTTTCTGCCCATGCCTGAGGAGATCTCTGTAGCTTGTCCATTTTCTGTTGTGAGTGACACCTGTGGCAACATGCCTTCAAGTTCATCATCGAGCCTGAAAGGCAGTCCAGTGATAAGTAAAGCCTCACCAACACACATGGCTGATGACATTGCCTGTGAGAATGTTCCTCTGACCAGTCATGTGAATGACGATACTGATAGAACATTGAGTTGGGTTTCTCACTTACCTGATGTGAGTCAAGAACCTGCTTCAACTGTAGTCTCAGGTGACATAACAGTTAATCCAACACCTCACACTGCTCCAACAATGTCTTTCGATGGTGTATCCGTGGGGCCAGTAGACACGACACGGGATGTGACTGGCACTAATGAGGAACACCATTCAGATTCAGCAAGCATAGAGTCTGCAAGCACTGTTACAACAACAAGAGCACCCTTACAGTCCACTTCACATTCCGATGTGACTCCGACTACACATGTGCCATTAGACTCTAGCTCCACCAGACAGGTCAGATCATGTTTTGACCGTGTTATTAAACCTGTTGATAGGTTAATACAGACGTCAGGCCAGGCTGTGATTCAAGATGCAAAACGTAATGTTGAATTCTCCTTTAGTTAGTCTGGACTGTTTTAAAGTCCATGGTTCGTGTTCAAGTAACATACCTGAGGATGAAGGGTACCTTGGTTGACCATTGGGGGTCCCTTTAATTTACAGTTATGTTTTTTGTTGTTGTTTTTTTTTGTTGTTTGTTTGTTTGTTTGTTTTATTTGTGTATTCTGAGAACATAAGAAGAATATTGTGGAAAAAAGAGCAGTAATACTAACGATCTTCATTATGTTGAATTTCCTGAAATTAGAAAGATGAGCTAAATCAAATGGTGTTTTTTGGTGCCCTCTTGTGGTCAATACATTACAGACATTATCGTTATTTTGTCTATTTGTGCTACTGTAGTTTAGCAGAAAATGGTTAACGCTGCTGTGGCTAAGTGTGTTTTTCCTCTCTCCAGTTCAGTGTGCTTAAAATATGGTAAACTTGTTTAATACAAGTTTTTCTAATGTAAAAGAGTTGTGTGTGCTTATTTCAGCAGATGTATAATGTTTTGGAAGAATTTTCATCTCAGATGAAACTTTGAATAATTATCGCCGTGCTTCATGTCTTGTATCGTGAGACTGACACGTGCTGCTGCTAGTGTAGCATTGTATAGTTGAATCGATAACACAGTGAGTTTGCCCTTAATAAAAGTGAGTTGTTCATTTTATGTTCTTTATTTCAGTTATGTCTGTGTCTGCAATGTCACCCGGTGTGTAAATACATATTGATCATCGTTGCTGCGGTGAATAGATGAACTGACAACCAGAGTCGTTGTGTGTGTGTAGTCCATTCAATATTGGTGACAGCCGTATGGAACAACGTTGAGGACAACAATCATTACAGCTGCAAATATCCTGAAGTGATAGGAAGGTTACTCCACAAATGAACTGTGCACTTTTTAACAGTGTTGGTCAAGCTACTTGGAAAATATAGTGAGCTAAGCTAACAGTTACTCTTCATTAAATGAAGCTTCACTACATTGAAGATATTCTCCTGGGAAATGTAGCAAGCTAAGCTACAGTAACATGGTATAATTTATTGACATCATTGCAAAATATCATATTAAAAAAGATTCAGCACTTCACACAAGCTATTTAGCTGTGACTGGACAACAAATGCTAGACTAAGAAACTCTTCTCTGCTCCTTAAATACAAAAGAAACATTAGCCTTTATATATATATATATATATATATATATATAGTTTCTTGAGTAAAGAAAACGTAAAAACACAAATGTGGATTTGAATTTCGTTTTTTTTTTTTTTCCATTTTATTTTATATTTTATAGTTTAAGGACAAACTGCACATTGCACTCAAAATTGTTTGGTGTGACATGATTCCAAATTTAGGGGGGGCCAAGCTTGTTGACACAGGGGCATATCCAATTTTCTACTCTGACTGACTGAGGTCTGTCCAACAGGAAGTTCAGCACCAGTTTCTGAGGGAGAGTGTCGGTCTGAGGGTGAAGAGAGTCAATAGCTGTGTCCCAAACTGAAGTGCGAATTTGAAGGGCGATTGCATCACAGCGTCACAACGTAAGCTATCCCAATTCAGAATGCACCCTCCGAAGTGCACATTCCAAGGCCGAATGCTTCACCGCGGCGCGACGAATGCTGCCGTAAATCGAAAGCGACTCAAAAGCCGTCTCCGATTCCCAGGAAAATGAAGTGTACATCTGATGGACACTTCGCAGCCTACCATATCCCAGAATCACTTGCGCGCAGATGACGATGGAATTTATATTCAAAGCACATGACGGGTGAGAGTTCTGTTGGGGAATTCACATTGAAATGTAAGTAAACAAACTTTAGCACTTTAGTATTTTGTATGCATGTCCTGCTGTGTCATGTTTTCTAATGTTAAGACTGCAGACCTTTCTTTATATTATAAGTGTTTCCATTTTCTCTTTTTGTAGGACTGTTTTAGGGAAAGTGAGCCTGCTGGGGAAAGACTTAAAAAATACAAAGTAAGCAAGTTAATAGAGTTTTTTTTTTTTTTCGCTGAAATTCATTAGGCGGTTGTTGTTAACAGGCTCTGATTTAGGATTGCAAGTGTCACAAATTTTTAATATATTTTTTTGTCACTTTGTCAATGAAACAATCTAATTTCTGTAGTTATGTAGTAATGAATAATTTTTGTACATTTTGTATTTTTGTATTGTATATTCATGTGTGTTAATAAAAGAGAACTAATTGCGTACAATTTGTAAATTACAATGTGTAAATTTCTGTAATGCAGCTTATAATTTTTTCACAACACTCTTCTATGCGTTTATTTTATTTTTTGTCCTGTAAATATTTTTTTCACATTAAAACAAAATTGTTTTATACGTTATTGAAAATACTTTTTACAACTATTTACAACATAGCTTAGGTTTAACATTAGAAAAACAATATCAATTTTAAGTCCAGCGCTGCCTTCATGTGTTCTGGGGTCTTCGGGGAGGTGAATCTCTTGGTGGCGAATGGCCACCAACTCCTCAGCAACTCGGTGGACAATGCGGTGGACAGTGGAACGAGGCATGTCAAACACTCTGCTGCCGCTTAACTGCCTAAACTCAGGGTTTATATATATGTTCACCATCAAGACAATAAACTATTATAAAATCGCACTTTGGTAACATATCAGTCAGTATTTGAACTGCTATACATTTCTGTGTGCATGGTTTTGTATTTTTTTTCACATGTATCTTTACGTAATTCAAGTCGGTTCAAACGCAATGAATGCATTTAAAATTGTAATCCGACAAGGATGCAGCAAAACAATATAATTTACCTGGCCATGCTCTTGGCCAAGCCTGAGGTACATCTCCACCATCTCCTCCAGTAAAACATAAAATATAAAAACAAATATGACCAACGCTGGCTCCATAACTTAAACGTCTAAACCTGTCAGGATGGCAGCGCCCTCTCGCACCGTTGCTATGCCACAGGAGCGGTAATCGGGAACACCTGGTGGCACAATTAGGAAATCCTGTGAAGGTGGAGTGTCTCATCCACTTCGGAGGGTCCTTCGTGCACTTCGGAGGCGTGGCCTTCGAATCCATGCACTTCGAAATGCGTGCACTCCACTTTGGGACACAGCTTCTGTTATTGCTGAGTTGTAATCAATAAAAAGCATTCGCACATGTGTGTCGTTACCCTCCAAATGTGTGAGTGCTGTGTGGATGGCAGTGTTGACAGCATCATCAGTGGACCGATTTTGTCGATATGCAAATCTTAATGAGTCTAAGGTGGCTGGAATGGTCCTTTTCACATAGGTCAACATATTTTGTTGACCCTGGAACAACATTTTAATCCAAAAATTTAATCTTGACCACATCCCTACACCTAAACCTAACCTTACCCATGAGTAATCCCTAAAATCAGAGGAAATGTTAGATGACTGACACTGATGTACAAGCACCAAACACTGATTGTAAGCCTAAACTACACAAAAACTATAAACTTTCAAGTGTCAGACTTTTGGACCTGTTTTTCCTTGTTTTACCCCCCATCTTTGTTCCTGAGTTTCCTTATTTGCTCATTTTCCTGTTCAATAGCATGATTTTCTGTTTATATTTGGTGTGCAATTCATATGCTGAAATTGACTTTGGCGTGGGTATGTTATGCATGTGTTTGCATAATACACAGTTTTTTCGTGCACATTATACGCATCTACTCCACACCCCTAATCCTACCCATTGTGTCATTTGAAGTCAATTTCTGCGTATAAATAGTAGCCTACATAAAATACACGTTCATGAGATCAGGGTGACAACCGAGGTAGGTACCTGAGGCAGACCGACTGCGCTTGCATTTATTCAGGTGAATTTTTCAGATGAGGTGACCCCTTCTGGTAGTGTGATTTATATAGTTTCATTTCTAATCACCCAGATACTGACACTTTGACTGAGTACCGGCAACACGTTACAAGTATAAAATGTTTAATTCCAAAACACTGTCAATTACCAATGTGTTTTTCAAAATTCCTTTTACATTTTTTATGTTTTAACCTTTATTTATTAAATGTTATAGTGTATATAAATGCCTCATTCATTCAAGTAAATGCTTGGGTAATTTTGCTAAATGTGTTAAATATTTTAGCTACACTTAAGACTGCTGTTTTTTTGCTGTAATTACATGGTTTTGTAGATAAATTGTTGTGTAAATAAATCTTACTCATGCCAGCTTGATCAACTTGAGTTCTTTAATGGTCTTTAAAACTGCTTTCATAATGAGATGTTTATAGATTTGTTAAGTCATGTTATTTATGTATTCTAATCTATATATTAAAATTAAAGTAAACATTTTGGCTAGGTAACGTCAAATATTAAAATTATCAAATTTAAAGGAAATATTAATGAACAGTACTGTATTAGTTACTATTAGACAAAGCATAACAGCTAACTTGGATCACGTGTCCCTTAATAACCAATCACATTACAGCAGTAACGTCACTGAATTTCAGTCAGAATTGTGCGACACTCAATCGCTGTTTACATATACCATAGGAATGAATGAGAAGTGCCGTAAGCTGAATCCCACCTGTCACAAAAATCACGGACTTCTCTTATAAAACTGCATTTTTTTTTTGTGGTAAACTCTAAAAATTGTTCAATCCAAAAGTATTGTTTCGTGTAAAACATGTTGAAGACTCTTTATTCCACACTTTAACAGTTTTACTTACTGGATGAGCTCGTTTTAGAAGCTTCTGTAGACATCGTTAGATACTATAAAGTGTTTTGGTTTAAACTGTTGAAGTGATTTTAATCATTTTGATTCTTGTATGTAAATGTTACTGACCTCAATCTCTCCAGTTTACAGTGTGAATCCTTCAGTACGTCACGTAAGTGATTCACTCCCGTGTTTTTTATTTGATTCCCACTCAGGTTCAGTTCTCTCAGGTGTGATGGGTTTGATTTCAGAGCTGAAGTCAGGATGAGACACTGTTCCTCTTTAATTCTGCATCCACACAGACTGAAAACAGAAAGAGAAAAGACAATGAATCAGATCTATGATGCATCATGAACAAATGTCATACATTCACTAATAAACCAGCAAAATCATGGAAACTTCTAATATATGAATGAAAAATTTTGAGGAGTATTTTGAGGAGACTAGTTACAATCCAAGTCTGGACCCTCAGTCAACAAATAAGTGAATTTTACCAATGGAAATTAATATGTAGAATTAATACAGAAACAATAGTAAAGTTAAATTAATGAAATGGTCTATTTTCACATTTCTTATGGAAGAAAATCAACAAATCAGTCAAATAAAACAATTTCTAACTATACAAATATACTAAATATGTATTTCCCTTAATAAAAATAAATTGTGAAATATACTATTAGTCCAGCATAAATCTAACTATCAGAATCATCTACTGTCATTGGTTAGACTGTTTTTTGTTGTCACTTCTGTTTTATTTCACAGCACATATGTCAAATTTCAGCAAGTTTCATGCTGCTTTTAGAGAGATGGAGAAATGCCAGAAAGTGCAGCACTGGAAATGATGTGACAAGAGCCCAGCGGTCTTAAACTAAACAGTGAACTTTAATCTCACTGTCACTGCTGTACAGTATAATGATACTAACTCTAGTTTCTCCAGCTTGAATTGTGTGTTCATCAGTAGATCACTGAGGTTTTTCACTCCAGAGTCTCCTAGTTCATTCCCTCTCAGGTTCAGTTCTCTCAGGTGTGATGGGTTTGATTTCAGAGCTGAAGTCAGGATGAGACACTGTTTCTCTGTAATACTGCATCCACACAGACTGAAAACAGAAAGAGAAAAGACAATGAATCAGATCTATGATGCATCATGAACAAATGTCATACATTCACTAATAAACCAGCAAAATCATGAAAACTTCTAATATATGAATGAACAAACCAAGAGAGGAGTATTTGGGGAGACTAGTTACAATCCAAGTCTGGACCCTCAAACAACAAATAAGTCAATTTTACCAATGGAAATTAATATGTAGAATCAATATAGAAACAATAGTAAAGTTAAATTATGAAATGGTCTATTTTCACATTTCTAATGGAAGAAAATCAACAAATCAGTCAAATAAAATAATTGACGATTTTTCAAGCCATTTTAGAGTGTAGTTTACGATTTCTAACTATACAAATATACTAAATATACATTCCCCTTAATAAAAAATTAGTGAAATATACTATTAGTACATTATATATCTAACTGTCAGAAACATCTACTGTCATTTGTTAGACTGTTTTTCTGTTGTCACTTCTGTTTTATTTCACATCAAAAAATGTTCATGCTGTTTTTTTTTTTTTTTTACAGATTTTGTTTTACACATAAAAATATTGTATTCCTGAATCTTTCTTCAGATGGAGAAATGCCAGAAAGTGCAGCGCTGGAAATGATGTGACAAGAGTCCAGCGGACTTAAACTAAACAGTGAACTTTAATCTCACTGTCACTGCTGTACAGTATAATGATACTAACTCTAGTTTCTCCAGCTTGATTTGTGTGTTCATCAGTAGATCACTGAGGTTTTTCACTCCAGAGTCTCCTAATTCATTCCCACTCAAGTTCAGTTCTCTCAGGTGTGATGGGTTTGATTTCAGAGCTGAAGTCACAGCAGAACAACCTTTATCTGTCATATAACAGTAGCTTAACCTGCAATGGCAAAAACAGCATAAGATAAGAAAAGAAAATATTATCATTATTATCATTGTCATGAATCTGGCCAGTGACCTTTGGTCCGCTCACCACCAGATGTCACCTCTCACTCCATTGACATTCACATTACACTGACTGTTGCACCACACCCCGGACTACGTTCCCCATCAACCATTGCGCTGATCACCTGCTTTCGATCAGAGACTCTATTTAAGCCCCGGACTTCCTCTCACTAGTTGCCAAGTATTGTATTGTGTTTAGCATCTTTACGGAGCCAACTTGTCAATCTTTCGCCTAGTTCAATCATGTTTCTAGTTCAATTATTCCTTGTCTTGTTTTCTAGCCTTGTATATCATTTAGTCTGTCTTGCTGCCTGCCTTGGAACTCTTGCATGAGCAACAAACAAACAAACAAACAAACAAACAAACCAAAATTACAAAATGTGACCAATATGGCAAAACCAATGTACTGCTTTAAACAATATAACTTCAGACCTATTGTCTTAAAATAAATAAATTAACTAATTAAATGTACTAACTGTAGTTTCTCCAGCTTGAATTGTGTGTTCATCAGTAGATCACTGAGGTTTTTCACTCCAGAGTCTCCTAGTTTATTCCTGCTCAGGTCCAGTTCTCTCAGGTGTGATGGGTTTGATTTCAGAGCTGAAGTCACAGCAGAACAACCTTCATCTGTCATTTCACAGTTGCTTAACCTGCATGGAGAGAAAGTGAGAAGACAGTGAGAAAACAGTTTAAAAAAGTCAAAATGTCTTCATAAAATGAAACAGAGGAAGAGTGTCTGAATACCTTTGGATCATTTTTCACAATTTGGTCTTCAAAACAAAATGAAACGAAAAATAAATAAATTGTTCATTTAATCAAATAATTTACACTTCTCATGGTTTATGTACAAGTTGTCCTGATTCTTGATAGAAATACAAAGAAATTTTAATTCCCAGAAGTGAAATGTTTGTGTATTTTTGGTATTATTAACTGAAATAATTGGATATTGGGTTGGTTATTTGACCTGCTGTATGGACAATAAGCAAAGTGAACAGAAACACTTAATACAACTTTAAAATGTTTAGACCACACAACAACTTACTTTGCAAGTCTCCATTACACAAAAATATACAGTATAGAATATAGACTGATTAACTATTCCAAAATATATGAATATACACAAAAATATACAAATATGTATTGTGCAACAAACAAGGTAACAGTCAGTGATGGTGTCACAGTGAGGCTCTGTGACCAAAGACACTTATTATGGAAAGGACTCTTATTTTGACATGGGACTGTGAACACACATGCATAGATGCATATCTGTTTTGCGCAAATTGAACACCAGTTGACACAGATATGGTTGTCAGTCATCATGTGTGATGTAATGTTGTTCCTGTCCTTATGTCGTTTTTCCTCAGTTTGACATTTCATGACTGATAGACTTCACCATATTGTTTCATGTATTGTACTGTGTTAAGAAGTAAAGCAAGACCGGTGATCAGGTTAAATGTTAATTGTTTTTGTATAAAAATGTACATATCATACAAAGTCATACTTACGTATTGGAACATTTTCCCATGCCAAACAGACAAAATCCGGTCATAGTAAATGCTCACCGTTTTAAAGATCTCATTCCCGCCAATAGGTGGGATGGTTCATTGTGTTAATGTATGAAGAGGGAGGTTGGTGTTTTGTTTAATTTCTGAGGAGCATTGTTAAGTATTAATAATTAGTTGAGTTTTTGTTTGGTTTGGAGATGGTTTAGTCCAAGAAGGAGGGGTTCAGTCTTTTTAAGATGGCTTTTCAGATTTGGTGGGGACTCGTAGAGTGAGTTGTGTGATGATTGTGGAGCATAAGTCTTCTGGGTCAATCCGTTTGACATAGCCAATTGTTCCCTATCTGTCATACGCTTACAGTCGTACAGTTGTGTCCAGTGTATGACACTAGGGGTCGCTCTTGGGACCCCAAACACCTCTGATAGTTTGAAAAAAGGCCAATGAAATTGGATGAGCAGAATTTGCATAGCTTGCCACGCCCAGGAGATCCGGGTATAAATAGGGCAGCGTATGCACTGCTCACTCATTCTGTTTCTTCGGAGCCGGATACAGCGTCTCTCTGTGAGAGGCTGCCCAATCCCCTCTTCGTCGTTGGATTCATAAAGCAAGCAGCGGTCTCTCCCTTCTCATACACAGATAAGTGTTGTGAGGCTTCCCCTGGGTGCTTCGACAGCGATCTTGTAGAGCAATCTTCCTCCTAAAACAGTAAATTCTCTGAAAGAGCTGGCACGATTGGGATTGTTTGTTGGTTAACATACCTTTCTCTCCGTGTTCTTCTGGTTGTGGCTACCTCCCCGAACGATCGATACGACTGTTGTATTCAGTGTTGAGATTCTCACGCTGATGCAGCGCTTGCTGTTGATTCATGTTTTGCCGGCGAAAACATGATCTTGGGCGCATTTTGCTCATGAGCCGTGTGCTTTTACATGAAGCCGCGGCTCACCTTGACTGCTCTGTTCCGGTCCTTCTACTTCCGTGTACGAGGGCACTACGATGTGCGTCAATGGGGAGCAATTGGAAGCGAGAAAGGTTCCGCCAGGTGAAACCCCGCGAAACTCTCGCTCCTCGCATCCTGTGATCGAACTTCCAGATGAGTTTGTTAGTCCGTTCCAGTACGGCTGACTTTCTTATTTTGGAGTTCCTAAACAGGCGGTATGGTTAGCGGCAGCATCGCTAAGAGGGCGTGTGCCATTTCTAGCTGAGGCTTTCTCAGCTTGAGGCAGCTGCTAAAATGGCAGGCATGCTTAAAACGGGCAGCCAAGGAGGGCTGATTAATAGACATCTGGATAATGACCTTGCGCTTGTTTCCAGTGCCTGCTATCCGGAAATGCACGAGAAGTTGATGAAATTGTGGAAAACCCAACTCCTCCTCCTTCACCACCCTCAATGAGGGTCCAGCGAGGGTGCTTCGGAGATTCTCCAGGCGAAGAGGTGATTGTGGGGTACTCCCCGCAAGACGCCGCCACTTGACGGGTTCTTCCCATAGATCCACCTCTGGCTTAACCAGTTAGAAATGCGGAAGAAGTTCGCTTCTTGTTTCCCCATTTCTCAGGTTGGTCCCTCTGGTGACACCATGATACAATTGCATGCCAGTTCTTCACGGTAGCAGACAAGGGCCATTATGTGTCCGGTTTCACCCGTGGGTCGGGCTCCGGCCCTGTACCCCGACTACCTCTGTCTGCGTGTCACCACGGACGGCCCCCTGCAGAACTCCAGAGGCGCCGCAACAGCCGCCCAATGGTCAAGTTCTTGCAGGAAGGTGGCAATATCAGCTCGTCAGCAGGTTTTCTAGAACCCTCATTAGGCTTCTAGTTTTCCTCAGACGAGTAACCCAGAGGAGGCGGGCTAACTAACCTTACCCAGATCCACTCTCGACCCGGGGATGAGAGATGGACTCGGCACAACCATTTCCACCATCTGCCTTTCCGCAGACAGTCACTGCTGGTCAGTGAAAGTGTCCCCCCTCGTGGTTGCCTTCAGCAATGGTCCTCTGTAGACGGCCAGATGCTGAGCCTGCAGACCAGGACATGTTGGGCACTTACCTGGTTCACTTCATGTTAGCAAGGGCACGCTGTGTTCTTGGGGCTTTTCATCTCCAGGCACGGCACCCATTGCCTTGTTCAGCCACGACATCCCCACTCCAGGTACGTCAGCTGTAGTGCCCTGAGACTGCTAACAGAGTCCCAAAAGGTCGGGCACTATTCCATCCTCTTAGCTCTCAGAACTAACCGACTTGGCTATGCAACTCAGGCGTTCGCCAAAGTCTATGGCATTCCCTTACAAATCGGCTCAGGGCAGGAATGCTATGGTTCTACAAGTGGAAATCGCAGCAATCCTGGGAAAGGGTGCGATAAAGCCTATCCTCTCAGCCAAAATGTAAGTAGGGGTTTGTCAGCCCTTACTTCATTGTACCCAGGAAGCATGGTGGACTCATACCAATCTTAGAACTGAGTTTTTTTTTTTTTTTTGAATCGGGCCCTGTTTAAGCTCCCATTCAAATATTAACCCTAGAATACACATTCCTGTGTGTCAGGGTTCAGATTGGTTTGTGGCATTGGACCTGAAGGATGCATACTGTCATGTCTCGATCCTTCCAAGACTTTGTCTTTGAGGTCGGGCTCATCAGTACAAAGTTCCCCTGCGGCCTATCCCTGTCGCCCCGCACCTTCACGAAGGTCACAGAGGCTGCCCTTACCCCCTCACAGGAATGGGCGTTTGCATTCTCAGTTATCTCAGTGACTGGCTGACACTAGCACACTCACGAGGTCCAGTTTGCACTCTCAGGGATGTGGTTCTCAACCGCCCGGCCCGACTGGGACTTCAAGTCATCTGGGAAAAGAGTAAACTCTCCTCAGTACGGGGTTTCTCTCTTCTCTGTATGGACTCGGTCACTGTTCTTCACATCTTGCCAGGACTGCAATGCGTGAGAACGCCTAGATTCAGCACACTACCTCCTTTCATGTACCAGGGTTCTGGGACATGTAGCATCTTCAGCTGCGGTCACGCTGCTGGACCCGATGCATATGGAGCCACTGTAGCACTGACTTCATACCCACTTCATACACCCAGACACACCGTGTGTACATCATACTTTGTGTTGCAACCTTCAGCCCTTGGGGACACATTAGTTCTGTGGGCAAGCATGCCCCTGGGACAAGTGTCTAAACGCACTGTGTCTCAACAGTTGCTTCCAAGTCAAGCTGCGGCGCCATGTGAAACGGGTATGCAGCATCGGGGTCTGGCTAGTCCCTCGGCTGCTCTGCATTTGATTGCCGGAAGTTGTTGACAAAGCTTAGGTCCCTGAAGGGGTTTCGGCCCTGGAGCCAGCACCCTGGACTCAAATTTCTGTGTGCCACTCACTTTTTCGGGCGACAGGTCCAACAGGTCCGAATGGAGACTCCACCCTCAGACGGTCCAGCTGTTCTGGAGTTGATTCGGCCAGGCACAGGTAGTTCTGTTGCCTCACCAGAATTCACTCATTGCCAGTGGTGGTACAGCCTGACCAAGGATGCCCTTGGTTCAGATCCATTGGCATGCAGCTGACTTAGCGGCTTACCCCCCAGTGAAGCCTTATTGCACAGACACGGTGCAATGTCAGCACCGCCGGCAGCGGAACTGGTTCTTGAAGCTTGTGCTCCTTCCTGACACATCCCCCTGAGACGGAACCTCCTTCCTCAGGGGAAGGGCACAATCTGGCACCCGCGCCCAGATCTCTGGAACTTCTGTGGTCCCTGATGTGACCGGGAAGCCTTCAGAAACCGTCCACCCGCAGTGGCAAGCACCTTATACAGGATTGAGCCCCCTCCACTAGGCGGTGGCATGTCCTGGAAATGGCGCAGGCATTCTCCCTCAGGGTAGAACCCACGGAGTTGCGGCATCAAATCTGTGCTATCCCTCCTCCAAGGAGGCCTGGATAGGCACACTTCTGCTTCCACACCAAGTCCAGGTACAGCTACCGTGACTTGGTAGAAGGCAGAATGATGGGGCACGATTTGTTATCTGAGGTGCCCAGAAGTTGAACCCTCCCTGATTGCACCACATCCCCTCCCGATCTATCTGTGGTCCTTTTGGCCTACAGTAAGATCCGCTGAGCCTTCAGTCGGGAGGTTCTCTGCCCTCTCCATGGAGATGGCCTCCCTGACTGCGCTCACCTCGGTTTAGAGCGGGGAATCCTAAAGCCCTTTCTGTCAGCTTTCATGCCGGCAAATCGGACCGGTAACCTGTCATTTTGTTCTACATGCCCACGGTAACCACCACTCCACTCGGGGACTCGGGGATCAGGTGGTCACCCTGCAAGCAATTCCTCCCAGGAAGACGACCCCAACCTGACCTTATTATGCCCGGTCCATGTCCTACGCATTTACCTGGAACGTGCTCAGCATTCAGACGTTCCAGTCAGCTTTTTGTCTGTTATGGAGCACAGCAGAAGGGGGAAGCTGTCTCCAAATAAGGATCTCCCACTTGCTGTGGATGCGATCCGTATGGCCTACCGGGCCAGAGGCTTACCCTGCCAAATGGCGCCTCGTTAACAGACGTCTATAGAGCTGCAGGTTGGGCTACACCTAATACACTCGCCAGATTACAACCTGTGAGTGGAACCAGTACCTGCTAAGAGTCTTGAACGCAAGCCCTTCAACTCAGCACTCTGGTTTGGTGTAGTGCTTGCTTAAGTGCTTCCCCTCACAGTGATTACGCTTCAGTAGATTTCAGTTTCAGTAGGTTCCCTGACGTGAACCCTGGACATCTCTCCATCATTTGGCACTTCTGGATGTGGCGAAGTTTTGCGGAGGAACTCGCTACAAAAAATCCAACACAAGGTAAGGTTACTTTACTAACTCTTGGTTGGATTTGTGCCCCATATGTAGTGGCTCCTCATGTGGCCCCATGTGTGTAATATCCACCTATAACTCTCTGTGGTGCGGTGTTTCCCCTGAGACATGCCTGTCTCTAGGTCCTGAGTTTGGTAGTCCCCCCCTAGGGTGGGGCCCACCTCAGGTTCGTTCACTAATGTTATTCACTTTATACGTTATTTTATTTTATATGGTAATGGGAAGTTAGTGTTTAAAGGGTCATGAAACCCCAGACTACTTTTTTCTGAGATTTTAGCAGAGGTATTTGTGTTTCACATCATAGGAGACAATGTTAGCATCTGTTCATTTTAATTGTTGGAGAAAATTGGTTCATTTTGAGCTTTTTGCACAATTTTTGTCTTCCAGGTTTAAAATCTACATCATGTTGACATCACAGTTTGTGACACAGTTCACATAGTTCACATGATTATCATAGTTTGTGATGTGGCAAAGGACTATAGTACTTAAATGACGCATCGGTGTCTTATAATTATTCATGAGACTGTGTTCTTATCCAATAAGAAGACACTTTGCTTAATTTTTCAACAGCATGTGTGACAGATACTTCAGACTGTGAGATTGTGAACATTAACTGTAGGAAACATTCATGGATTGAAGGAGAATGTTTGTTTTTGCTTTGTAAGAGGCTTCTAAACGCCGCAAAATAAGTTATAAAAGTTATTAGAAATGCAATTTCTGTTCTTGATTTCATACTCCTGTACATCTCCCAGACAGCAGAAGTGTGAAGAGGCTGTGTTGTGGATGTGTATTGTCCCTGATGATGTTGTGGGCCCTCATGATAACCCTAGTGCTGCAAATATCCTGAAGTGATAGGAAGGTTACTCCACAAATGAACTGTGCACTTTTTTAACAGTGTTGGTCAAGCTATATGGAAAATGTAGTGAGCTAAGCTAACAGTTACTCTTCATTAAATGAAGCTTCACTACACTGAAGATATCCTCCTGGGAAATGTAGCAAGCTAAGCTACAGTAACATGGCAAAAATAGTACTACATCCAAGCTGTTTTTTAATATGTAATTTTTATATTGAACGAACTTCAAGTCAATGCTCTCAGTATCAGTATCATGTACAGGGCTGGATTTATCTCATATTGTGACAGGCAAAATAATTTTTTTTCTGCCGGCCAGAAACCTCCTATGAACTAGACTGCTACTTTTTTTTTAGAAATTAAAAAAAGATTTGTTTGATTGCTTTATCCTATGCACCTGTGTTCCTAATTACCCTTTGTCAGAAATTGTCTTAGTATAGTGAGATGAGAGGGTCTGTATTAGTTACTATTGGACAAAGTGTAACGGCTAACTTGGATCATGTGTCCCTTAATAACCAATCACATTATAGCACTGACGTCACTGAATTTCAGTCAGAATTGTGCGACACTCAATTGTCATTTAAGCTGAATCCCACCTGTTGCAAAAAGTCAGGGACTTCTCTTATAAAACTGCATTTTTTTGTGGTAAATTCTAAAAATAGTTCAATCCAAAAGTATTGTTTAGTGTAAAACATGTTGAAGACTCTTTATTCCACACTTTGACAGTTTTAGTTACTGGATGAGCTCGTTTAAGAAGCTTCTGTACACATCGTTAGATACTATAAAGTGTTTTGGTTTAAACTGTTAAAGTGATTTTAATCATTTTGATTCTTGTATGTGAATGTTACTGACCTCAATCTCTCCAGTTTACAGTGTGAATCCTTCAGTACGTCACATAAGTGATTCACTCCTGTGTTTTTTATTTTATTCCTGCTCAGGTTCAGTTCTCTCAGGTGTGATGGGTTTGATTTCAGAGCTGAAGTCAGGATGAGACACTGTTTCTCTGTAATACTGCAATCACACAGACTGAAAACAGAAAGAGAAAAGACAATGAATCAGATCTATGATGCATCATGAACAAATGCCATACATTCACTAATAAACCAGTAAAATCACGGAAACGTCTAATATATGAATGAACAAACCAAGAGAGGAGTATTTGAGGAGACTAGTTACAATCCAAGTCTGGACCCTCAGTCAACAAATAAGTCAGTTTTACCAACGTAAATTAATATGTAGAATCAATATAGAAACAATAGTAAAGTTAAATTAATGAAATGGTCTATTTTCACATTTCTAATGGAAGAAAATCAACAAATCAGTCAAATAAAATAATTGTTGATTTTTCAAGCCATTTTAGAGTGTAGTTTACAATTTCTAACTACACAAATATACTAAATATGCATTCCCCTTAATAATAAAAAAAAAAAAAATAGTGAAAAATACTATTAGTCCAGTATAAATCTAACTGTCAGAATCATCTACTGTCATTTGTTAGACTGTTTTTTGTTGTCACTTCTATTTTATTTCACAGGAAAAATGACTAATTTCAGCAAGTTTCATGCTGCTTTTACAGATACACATAAAAACATTGTATTCCTGAATCTTTCTTCAGATGGAGAAATGCCAGAAAGTGCAGCACTGGAAATGATGTGACAAGAGTCCAGCGGACCTAAACTAAACAGTGAACTTTAATCTCACTGTCACTGCTGTACAGTATAATGATACTAACTCTAGTTTCTCCAGCTTGAATTGTGTGTTCATCAGTAGATCACTGAGGTTTTTCACTCCAGAGTCTCCTAGTTTATTCCCTCTCAGGTTCAGTTCTCTCAGGTGTGATGGGTTTGATTTTAGAGCTGAAGTCACAGCAGAACAACCTTCATCTGTCATTTCACAGTAGCTTAACCTGCAATGGCAAAAACAGCATAAAATAAGAAAAGAAAATATTATTATTATTATCATGTTTCCTTATTCTTGTATGTGAATGTTACTGAGCTCAATCTCTCCAGTTTACAGTGTGAATCCTTCTGTGTTTTTATTTGATTCAAACTAAGGTTTAGGATCTATGATGATCATAATATTGAAGAGGCATTTAGTTTCTAATAGTTTGTTTTGAGTCATGTTAGTTTTGTATGAGGGCAGGCACTGCTTCTACTTACTTCTTTTACTTTATTTTATTTATTCAATGCCTCCATTCTTTACTCTCTAATGAAAGGCTGATTTCTGCATTTACACACTTACTATAAAAAAACAGTGCACTGCTTTCAACAATATAACTTCAGACCTGTTGTCTTAAAATAAATAAACTTTAACTGTACTAACTCTAGTTTCTCCAGCTTGAATTGTGTGTTCATCAGTAGATCACTGAGGTTTTTCACTCCAGAGTCTCCTAGTTTATTCTCACTCAGGTCCAGTTCTCTCAGGTGTGATGGGTTTGATTTCAGAGCTGAAGTCAGGATGAGACACTGTTTCTCTGTAATACTGCATCTACACAGACTGAAGACATAAAGACAAAAGACAATGAGTCAGACATGTTGTTCATGTGTGAGTTAAATGAATCATGAGTAAACACCATACAGTGCAATAAATAAAATGTTGCTACAACCTGAAAACTAAATAAGTAAATAAATAATCATACAGCCATAAACTAAAACAAAATCAGGATTTGAGGATATTAGTTACATTTCAAGTCTGGAGAATCTTTAGTCAGACCAAAAAATAATGTGTGATTTGTAATGTAACTGAGATACAGGATCAACTATAGAATCACTTTAAAATAACATCAGTGTAAATGTAAAAATGAGAAGCTGGATAATTGTTGTTTGCTATTGCTGTGATCTCATGTGACTGACAGGTTTAACACCCTCACGTCATCAGACCAGAGAAGAAATGTTTTTGTGAGAGGAAAGTTATTTTCATTAAAGATCGCAAGGGTACATTAATTTTTGGAAATAAATTATGTACCCGGATAAATAAATTATAACAAGCAACGAAATATTGTCAGTAAACTTTAATCTCACTGTCACTGCTGTACAGTATAATGATACTAACTCTAGTTTCTCCAGCTTGAATTGTGTGTTCATCAGTAGATCACTGAGGTTTTTCACTCCAGAGTCTCCTAGTTTATTCCAGCTCAGGTTCAGTTCTCTCAGGTGTGATGGGTTTGATTTCAGAGCTGAAGTCAGGATGAGACACCGTTTCTCTGTAATTCTGCATTTACACAGACTGAAGACAGAAAGAGAAAAGACACTGAATCAGATCTATGATGCATCATGAATAAATGCCATACATTCACTAATACACCAGCAAAATCATGGAAACTTCTAATATATGAATGAACAAACCAAGAGAGGAGTATTTGAGGAGACCAGTTACAATCCAAGTCTGGACCCTCAGTCAACAAATAAGTGAATTTTACCAATGGAAATTAATACAGAAACAGTAGTAAATTTAACAACATTAAATGTTCTATTTTCACATTTTGATTTAAACTTTAATCTCACTGTCACTGCTGTACAGTATAATGATACTAACTCCAGTTTCTGCAGCTTGCATTGTGTGTTCATCAGTAGATCACTGAGGTTTTTCACTCCAGAGTCTCCTAGTTTATTCCTGCTCAGGTTCAGTTCTCTCAGGTGTGATGGGTTTGATTTCAGAGCTGAAGTCAGGATGAGACACTGTTTCTCTGTAATTCTGCATCTACACAGACTGAAGACAGAAAGAGAAAAGACAATGAATCAGATCTATGATGCATTATTAACAAATGCCATATATTCACTAATACACCAGTAACATCATGGAAATCTCTAATATATGAATGAACAAACCAAGAGAGGAGTATTTGAGGAGACTAGTTACAATCCAAGTCTGGACCCTCAGTCAACAAATAAGTCAATTTTACCAATGTAAATTAATATGTAGAATCAATATAGAAACAATAGTAAAATTAAATTAATGAAATGGTCTATTTTCACATTTGTAATGGAAGAAAATCAACAAGTCAGTCAAAATAATTGTTGATTTTTCAAGCCATTTTAGAGTGTAGTTTACAATTTGAACTATACAAATATACTAAATATGCATTTCCCTTAATAAAAAAATTAGTGAAATATACTATTAGTCCAGTATAAATCTAACTGTCAGAATCATCTACTGTCATTTGTTAGGCTATGTTCACAATTGGCGTCGTTTTCCAAACTGCCAGAGTCTGTTTTACATTATAATCCTATGGAGTAAACCGTGTTTTCAAAAAAGTCCTGAGCACTTTTTTTAAACGCCACCACCGGCGTCTTTTTCTGCAGCTCAGAGCGTCTTTTCAAGATGAAAAAAGTTCAACTTTTCTGAAAGAAAAGCCCTACGTCAAGCGCCTTTTTAACAGCTGACCAATGACAAGCGAGTAGCCAGAACTGACGTTTCCATAACAAGAAGAACAAGAAAAAATGGAGACTGTTTCGGTTGTTAGACTTTAATTTTATTGTTGTGAAACGACATTCTCCTCCCCGTTAACTTCATAAAACAAACCGCTGCCCACAAGGCTATCGGAGCCGCACGTCAGTTTTTGAAGTTAACATGGACGTTGTTGCGTAGTGTCCCTTTTTCCAGTCTCGGCTCACAGATCCTTCCCCATCCCGTCCCCCTCTCCTCACTTCACTTCCTGTCTAAATACTGCCCTATCAAGTAAAGGGCAAAAATGCTAAAAAAAAACAAAAACAAATAAAACACCTGCACAAGACCGAGCTTCCTCTTTTCTCGAGATTCATAAGATTGCAGCTGTTGTTATAGCAACAAAAGACGCCCTCGGCTGCAACACTGCCAGATTTATTTTTATTTTTTCCTAAAAAAGCGCCAGTCGTCAACTTTTTCTAGTCAAAAAAGACGCCAAGTGTCAACATAACTTTAGACTGTTTTTTGTGGTCACTTCTGTTTTTTTTAACAGCACAGATGTCAAATTTCTGCAAGTTTCATGCTGCTTTTACAGATACACATAAAAACATTGTATTCCTGAATCTTTCTTCAGATGGAGAAATGCCAGAAGTCCAGCGGTCTTAAACTAAACAGTGAACTTTAATCTCACTGTCACTGCTGTACAGTATAATGATACTAACTCTAGTTTCTCCAGCTTGAATTGTGTGTTCATCAGTAGATCACTGAGGTTTTTCACTCCAGAGTCTCCTAGTTCATTCCCGTTCAGGTTCAGTTCTCTCAGGTGTGATGGGTTTGATTTCAGAGCTGAAGTCACAGCAGAACAACCTTCATCTGTCATTTCCCACCAGCTTAACCTGCAATGGCAAAAACAGCATAAAAGAAGAGAAAATATTATCATTAGTGTGAATCCTTCTGTGCTTTTTATTTGATTAAAACTAAGTTTCTAATAGTTTGTTTTGAGTCACGTTAGTTTTGTATGAGGGCAGGCACTGCTTTACTTACTTCTTTTACTTTATTTTATTTATTTAATGCCTCCATTCTTTATTCTCTAATGAAAGGCTGATTTCAGCATTTACATACTATTAAGACAAACAAAAAAAACTTTACAAAAATGTGACCAATATGGCAAAACCAGTGCACTGCTTTAAACAATATAACTTAATATCTGCTGTTTTAAAATAAATAACCTATAACTGTACTAACTCTAGTTTTTCCAGCTTGCATTGTGTGTTCATCAGTAGATCACTGAGGTTTTTCACTCCAGAGTCTCCTAGTTTATTCCTGCTCAGGTTCAGTTCTCTCAGGTGAGATGGGTTTGATTTCAGAGCTGAAGTCAGGATGAGACACTGTTTCTCTGTAATACTGCAATCACACAGACTGAAGACAGAAAGAGAAAAGACAATGAATCAGATCTATGATGCATCATGAACAAATGCCATACATTCACTAATAAACCAGCAAAATCATGGAAACTTATAATATATGAATAAACAAATCAAGAGAGGAGTATTTGAGGAGAGTAGTTACAATCCAAGTCTGGACCCTCAGTCAACAAATAAATGAATTTTTCCAATGGATATTAATACAGAAACAGTAGCAAATTTAACAACATTAAATGGTCTATTTTCACATTTCTGTTTAAACTTTAATCTCACTGTAACTGCTGTACAGTATAATGATACTAACTCCAGTTTCTGCAGCTTGAATTGTGTGTTCATCAGTAGATCACTGAGGTTTTTCACTCCAGAGTCTCCTAGTTTATTCCAGCTCAGGTTCAGTTCTCTCAGGTGTGATGGGTTTGATTTCAGAGCTGAAGTCAGGATGAGACACTGTTTCTCTGTAATTCTGCATCTACACAGACTGAAAACAGAAAGAGAAAAGACAATGAATCAGATCTATGATGATCAACTTACTAATGTGTTTTGCATCTTCCAGCAGACGTTTGCTGACAAATAAACAGTGATATCTGTGTGCAGGTAACATGAAGAAAGACTACACATAGTTCATTTAAATATACTACAAACTACACAAAAGTTACAAATGTATGCAAAGGTTGAAAATCAGCTAAATTATCCATTAAGACAGGGGTCACCACACAGTCCTGGAGGGCCGGTGTCCTATAGAGTTTCGCTCCAACCGTAATCAAACACACCAAGGTCTTAATACTGTAGGTTTACTTGAAACTTCCAGGCAGGTGTGTTGAGGCAAGTTGGAGCTAAACTCTGCAGGACACCGGCCCTCCAGGATCACATTTGGTGACCCCTGCATTAAGATGTGAGCTATTTATCCAAGTTACAAGGTTTTACTTGATAACATTAACTACATTAGTTAACATGAACTGATGATGAACAACTAGTACAGCATTTAATAACCTTAATGTAAGTTTCAGTGTTTACTAATACAGTTTTAAATTCAAGTTTTCTGTTAATTAGTTAATACACTGTGAACTGACATGAACATATATTAGCTATGACATTAGATATATTTAATAGCTAATGTTAACACATGAAATTGTTACTGTCCATAAATTAGTTTAGTCTCACAGATTAATGTTCAAACATACTGTAGACTAAACAATTACAAGTCAACAACAAAGACAGTCTGCTTATAAAAAAATATACTTTGCAGATTTTTTTTTTTTTTTAATTTCCTTAAACTGAAAACTTTCAAACAATTTTGAAAAGGCAGTTCATTTGCTTTAGTGCTGCACTGATCAGGACATTTGAGGCAGATACTGATCACTGATAAATTGCTCTTGTTCAATTTTTACAATTTACAGTATGTGCTGCACCAAAATTTGATGTTTTACATTTTGTGAAACACAAACTTTAAATTAAAAGCAGTTGTGAATTGCAGTTGTGACTAACTTAGTTTGATTTAGACTGACTGAGAACACCTTAAATTTAATTTATGTTATTCAGTTTATTTGTGAAATGACTGGATTGAACATGCTTCCTGAAATTTAATTGTAATTTCCGTTTCAAGTTATGATTCTTCTATTACTCATTTGATTTTGCATCACTGACAGACGCAGCAGAGAAAAGTGTTTACATGAACTTTATTGTAAGGACTTAAATATTCATCTGTACCTCACATTAAGCTATCGAATACCTTCAGAAGACTTGGGATATTGTGCACAAAACATTGTGCTTTTGTAACACAGAACAGTAACACAATATCAGATTGAGATCGGTTTGAGCAATATACCTGCAAGGAATAGTAGTATCAGAACTGATACCCGATATGAGTCCCTAATTTAAAGCTTGATGCCATTTTTCATTGCCTGTTTAATTTTAATACTTCACATAAAAAGGTGGCTTTTTGTGATGCTGAGAAAAAAAAAAAAACTGCTCTGACTCAAACAAATGAGGAAATATAATCAACCACAATAACAGTACTATTAAAAGTAATGTAACATTTTAAATAAACTAACAATACTCACATCAGTGTGTTGAGTTGACAGTGTTTATCCTGCAGTAGAGCAGCGATCTGATTCACTCGTGTGTCTCCTAGTTCATGTTCACTCAGATTCAGTTCTCTCAGGAGTAACGGGTTTTTACCCATAATTCCAGGCACATACTGACAGGCTTCATCTGCAGCAGGACCCAAAAACCTTAAGAAGAGAACCCAAAAATGACTGATACGGTTTAAAAAAAAAAACAAAAAACAAAAAAAAAACTCTTCATTATTCTAAAAACAAGATCTAGTAACTGCAAAACTTTTCTTTGAACATTTGAAGGAGTGAGAGAAAACTGGCTTGTGAAACTGAATATTTTGGATCATCTGGAGACTCACAGACCTGCTGTAGAGATACAGTGATAGAGTGAATCTGAACTTGATGGCAATTAAACTACAGTGTGTTCAGAAACATTTAAATAACTAAATTAACTAAAAGGCTATCTAGACTGTTTTCTAGATGTGTCCAATAAATATGGTGCATGTTAATTATCAAGGTAAACCATACTCCAGAATAGCAGCACAACTAAACTGTGTTGACAGTCATTATTCACTCAACAGCTCATTCACAAATTGGTCCAGCTTGGGCTCAACACCTGCGGAGTCTCCAGGACCAGCAGACTGAAGGACAAATTCATCCATCAGGAAACTACCTCTTCTGACAGTTTAAATAAAGACTGCTCTCTGAGCTCTTTGTCACTTTAAACAGACTGATAAACTCTTTTTGCACTACACTCATTACATCTGCACTGTTTATTTCACTGGTTTGCACTCCATCTGCCATGTGCCTTTTGCTACTTTATCTTTTTTCCATGTCCTTATTTGTATATTTGTATAGTTGTATTTTGTATTATATTGAATCTGTATTTATTTGTATTTTTATATTTTACCGTTAGTGTTTTGCACTAAGGGTCTGAAAGTAATGCAGTTTCAATTGTCTGTATGTATGTGCTGAACATGTGGCAGAACTGACAATAAAGCAGACTTTGACTTTGATCATCAGTACAACAAAACCTGCAGTATCTGATTATTCTGATGCAACAAATTGTCCAGATTATTGTACAGCTACAAAAAACATTACACATCATTTATTTATTTTACATAATTTCATCATGTCTCACCTCAGTGTCTTGAGTTGACAGTTTGGATCCTGTAGTAAATCGCTGAGCTCCTTCACTCCTGATTGTCCAGGATCATTTCCTGTGAGATCCAGCTCTATCAGGTGTGAAGGGTTTGATCTCAGAGCTGAAGCCAGAGCTTTATAACCTTCTTCAGTGATACTGCAGTCTGAAAGCCTAGAAATAGAATAATAAATGATAGAGTGGTGAAGTCTCAAAGACGCTTCAAGAGAGGCTTGATGTTTTTAGACATAATTGCTTATTTTATTAGGTTATGGATTTGGATATATATTCAGACATTCTCAAATACTACTTTTTGTCAAGTTTTAAATATTTTTTGTTTGAAAAGTTGATGTGAAATCTCAGTTTTTGCATTATTATCACTGCAGTCACACCTGAACATAGAGAAAGCACTTTGTCACACATAACATAACATTACAATAAAAATGGAAGAAAGAATTACAGGAATTCTTATCAGAGCTTAATTCATGTAGGTCTGATCTGATTTCAATCTCTTATTCGAGTCTTCTGACTCAGTTTAACTATATTTTTACAGCCATACCAGTTCTTTTGTGTGATGTATAATTGTGTGTATGTGTGTGTGTGTGTGTGTGTGTGTGTGTGTGTGTGTGTGTGTGTGCACAGTGGTTGAGTCTTATTATTGGGATTTTTTTTTGGAAAGAAGCTGTTTCACAAGTTTCACCTTCACAGCTAATACGTTTTCTGCACTGTGGCTGGTTGTAAGATTCTACAATTTTTCTAAATATTTAAAAAAAAAAAAAAAAAAAAAAAACATAAAATATAGTAGTAACTACCTAGCACTAGATTTCACATGTGTGGGAGTGGAAAACAAGCTGCTACCGCTCTGTGTTGGATGCTCAGAAGTCTTGTCAAATGAAACTTTGAAACTGAACAAACTACAGCAGCACTGGGAGACACCAACATTACTTGCCCATCGGATGAGAACTGAACTGACCTGATGATGAAATCACCGTTTACTCCACAGTTGCTTTATAAATTAATTAAACTCACTCTTTAATCGATGGACTTAACATATTTACTGAACCATACTGAATCAAAATTTTAACCTGATATTAACTAAATAATGACTATTACTATTGTCTTTACAGCTGCTTTACAGCAGAATTTAATTCTGTTTGCATCACTGAGTCACTATTTTCTTGTTTTGACCTGTAAAGCTGCTTTGAAACTATCTGTATTGTATAAAGTCCTATATAATAGTTATATAGTTATATATAGTTGTTTGTTTGTTTTAGATGATACTTATTTTAAGCAAAATATAAAAATGATCCAGATTTTAAGAGGAAGACCCTGAACTCCCATACAGTATATTTTATCAGTAATGCAAAAATGTAAAAATAATAATACCCTGAAAACATCCTATCTTAGCTTTTGATATCCAATTATACATACAAACAGATATGCATCATCATATATACAAATGAACCATCAAATATATGTTAAGTTACGTAAATGGTATAGCCCAATGTGTCGGCTTAGGACAGTGTCAATGACAGACCAAATCAGAAAAGGAACACAATGACAGGCTTAAATATAAAAGTATTTTGATGCACAACATACAGTTGTATGTTCATTATCTAAGTCTGGTTTTCACCTTATGATTTTATTGAGCTCAATTTTTGTCTATTGTCACATAACTTACCTTAGTATCTCCAAATGACACTTCATATTTTCCAGTCCAGTGCAGAGCAACTTCACTCCTGAATCCTGCAGATTATTATTGCTCATGTTCAGCTCTTTTAGACTGGTATCTGATCCAAGAACTGTACCCAGGGCTGAACAGCTTTTGTCTGTTAAGCCACAATCATTTAGCCTGCCAGGGAAATAAAATTACAGAATAATTAGATTGAATACATTTGCTAAATACAAATAATAAATATGATAGTTAATCTATAGCTTTAACCATTGTCATCATGTGCTCAACTTTGGCTACAATGCTGTAAAAAGTGCTGTAAAAACCTGTGGTAAAAGCACAATGCTCTTTACAAAGTGCTGACATACATACATACATACATACATGTATATATATATATATATATATACACATATATATATATACATACATACATACATGTATATATATATATATATATATATATATATAGATATATCTCTATATACATACATACATCCCCATACATATATATATATATATATATATATATATACCACACACACACACACACACACACACACATACACACACACATACATATATATATATATATATATATATATATATAGGCTGGAATTATACATTAAAATAAATCACAATCACTAGTTGATTATCTGTTGACATTTACTGCAAACATTTGAGTGGACATCTGATGGACTAAACATCATCATTCAAAATACTTTTCTCATATGTCAAACCTCAGCATCCCTGAACAAAGCACTTTCTGCTAGTAACATTAATTGTTTCAAGGAGAACAAAAACACTTCATTCTCAGCTAAAAAGAAAGCAAGACTTTTTAAATATTATTTTCCAGAACAACAAGATTTTCCATTATATTTTATACTTTTCTAATTTCCCATGCATTTTCCAGGACTAAAAAAAAATAAATAAAATAATTTTTCAGGTTTTCCAGGATGCATGGGAGCCCTAGATAAATATAAATGTATTTTTCAGATGAAAACAAAAAATGATTAACTTACAGAGCTCTTTTAGATGTTTTGATGACTGCCAATAATCTAATGAGACACTCGTCTGATTTCTTGAATTTCTGAAGTTCAAACTCCTCCAGCTCCTCCTCTGATGTCAACAACACAAAGGCCAAAGCAGACCACTGGGCAGGTAAAAGATCAGCAGATGAGAGACTTCCTTTGCTAAGGTGAGTCTGAATGTCTTTTACCAGAGTTTGGTCATTCAGTTCATTCAGACAGTAGAACAGATTGATGGATCTCTCTGGAGACAGATTAGCTTCAAATTTCTGCTTGATGTACTGAACTATTTCCTTTTTACTCTGGTCATTGTTGTCTTCCTGTGTCAACAGACCTCGTAAGAGTCGTTGATTGGACTGAAGTGACAGTCCAAGGAGAAAGCGAAGGAAAAGATCCAGGTGTCCATTATCACTCTCGAGTGCCTTGTCCACTGCAGTCTTGAGCAAATCAATCATGGTTTCACTTTTGTTTTCCTGTTCTGTAGAATCTTGATCAAACACATATTTCTTGTTGATGTCTAGAAACAGATGTGCATAAAGGGCTGCAATAAACTCTTGAATGCTCAAGTGAACGAAACAGTACATGGTACCAACAACGATCCCCGTTTCCTCCTTAAAGATCTGAGTACACATGCCTGAATACACCGATGCTTTATCAACGTCAATACCACATTTTTTCAGATCTGTGTCATAGAAGATCACATTGTTTCTTTCCAGCTGATGAAATGCCAATTTCCCCAGTGAAAGGATGGCATCTTTATCCCAGGAAACATCTGGTGTATATTCTCCATCATACTTTCGTCTGCTCTGCAGGATCTGAAATCTGAGAAAGAGTGTGTACATTTGTGTCAGAGTCTTAGGAATGTCTTTAGTATTTGATTCCTGTAGTATTTTGGATTTGTCATCAGCCTTATTGTTTTTCACATCATTATTTTTTTTCTCCTCCAAAATGTTCTGGAGAACAGTGGATGAAATCCAGCAGAAGACTGGGATGTGGCACATGATAAAGAGACTCTTTGATTGTTTAACATGATCAATGATTTCTTTGGCCAGATTCTCATCCGTGATTCTTTTTCTGAAGTACTCCTCCTTTTGTGCATCATTGAATCCTCGTATCTCTGTCAGCCGACCGATACATTCAGGAGGAATCTTACTGGCAGCTGCTGGTCTGGTGGTGATCCAGATGAGAGCAGAAGGAAGCAGATTTCCCTTGATGAGGTTTGTTAGGAGAACATCCAGAGAGACTGGTGATGAAACATCAGACCACGTCTCATTACCATACAATTTCAAAGGAAGACGACATTCGTCCAAACCATCAAGAATGAACAGAATTTTAAAATTATTCCTCCGTTCAAGGTTTAGTCCTTTTGTCTCTGGGAAAAACTGAGTTATAAGGTCCATCAAACTTAGTTTTTCTTGCTCCTTTAAGTTCATCTCTCTAAATGGAAGAGGAAATATGAAGCTGATGTCTTGATTTTCTTTTCCTTCAGCCCAATCCAGAACAACCTTTTGCACAGAGACTGATTTTCCAATGCCAGCAACTCCTTTTGTCAGTACAGTTCTGATCTGCTTGTCTTGTTCAGGTGCTTCAAACAAATGTTTGCATTCAATCTGTATCTCTTGTGATTCATGACGCCTCGAAGCAACTTCAATCTGTCTTACCTCATGTTCAGTATTGACCTGTTCACTACAACCCTGAGTGATATAGAGATCTGTGTAGATGTTATTCAGAAGTGTAGAGTCACCTTGCTTTGCAATTCCTTCAAACACACATTGATACTTCTTCTTTAGACTACACTTTAGCTGATGAATGAAGACCAGCACATCTAAATAGAAACAAACAAAAAAAAAAAAAACATATTTTAATCTTATTTTCTAAGTCATTAATAAGTGACAGTCTGACAGATTGTCATGAGTCTCTTACCTTCTAGAGTATCAGCAGCTTCATCTTGCTTCATCTCTCTCAGGAAGTAGAGTGTGAGATCTAGAGCTGCTTTTTTGATACTGTATTTTTTCTCATTAAAATCCTTCACAAAGTATTGCAAGTCCTCTTTTTGCAATATTTTCTTAAACTTGTCCAGTTCTTTCTTCAGAAATGTGACTATTTTGCTCTCTAGATCCTACAAAGCAAGGCAACAATGAATGAAAAAAACCCACAATTGGTCAAAACTATTTATTCAATAATTAACAAATATTTGTAAAAACTATTTGAAAGAAATGTTAAATAGCTGTCAGTATAATACAGTACATTCTTTTTTTATTTCATGGGTTCTTAAAAAGAAAAAAAAATGGGTCAAGAAGAATTTTAAATAACATTTCTCTTACACAGCGTTTATGCAGGTTTTATGAGGGTAAATTTAAGACTTTTTAAATACCTTTTTAAGACCAACTAAAGAAAATTTAAGGGGGAAAAAAAAAATCGAAGGGAAAACAATACAGCAATATGTTCCCTAAGTATAGTTTGTGTTTTACTTTCACTTTTTAAATTAGCAGCAATTCAGCACCTAACAATTGTTTGTTATTAGTTCATTTCAGTTTTCCCTCTTTTCCTCACTTTCCTTCAGTTTTAAGCAGCTTGTAAACAGGGCCGCTGCTGGCCAAATGGGTGCCCTAAGCAGAATTGTACTGTTGTTCCCCCTCCCTCATTTTTTATTATTTTTTTTTTTTTTTCAAAACAGTTACCTATGACTATGATTATATTAGGCCTAATACAGTTGTCTAACTGATTAGACAACTGCAAGTGTAACAACAACAATTATTAAGACTTTGGCGCCATTTGCAGGCATTTGTAATAATATGTAATATACATAAATTATTTCGTATTAGCCCACATTATGTATTTTAACAGTGTTATTTAATGAAACCATAAGATTATTTTTAATTAACGATCATTATTCCCTCATTGTTTTTATATCGGTTAATGCATTTTAAGCCATGGAAGCTAGTAAGGCAGGTGCATTGGTGGTGGTAAAATTATTACCAACATTAAAACGTTATTAACGGCAACAGCCGAAAAAGTTTCTCAGGATTATGAACGCACCTGTTTGCGCGTATTCTGCGCCGGTGTTGTGCCCAATTCTGACCCCCACCAGATTACTACCCCCCTAGTATTGGTAGGTTTAGGGTTAAGTGTGGGGGAGGGGTTAGGATTAGGGGTGGGGTTAGGATTAGGCAATCAGGTAGCGATTTCAACGAGAGGGGGTAATAATTTGGCAGGGGTCGAAAATGGGCACAACACAGGTACTGCTTGTAAAAGCGTCCTGCACATTTTACTTTCACTTTAAATTAGCTGCATTAACATAACGTAACAAACTCTTATTAACAATACGAATAATAATACACCATGTTATATGCCTAGTATAAAATAATAACTTTACACAAATAGGTATAGGTATAGAAAACTGAAAAGCACTGTGTAACCAAATAAATAAGAAATTTAGAATGTTTATTAGCAAAACGAATAAGAAAGCTTGGAAGCACAGCATACACCTTGCACGCTTAATATAAATTAAAAAAAATATACAGTTTAAATAAATAAAAATTAGCAAACATGGTGGAACCAAATAAATATGCAACTTCCACAATCACCTTTGATAAATGGCAGAAGTCAACAGGCTTTTCAAAATCCAAAACATTTTTAAAAAAGGTGCTTTTGCATTTAGTTTTGAAACTCCTCCACCACAGTCTTGTCTTTCTAACCTTTCTCTTCTTGTCAGTCAGCTCCACTCACTCTATGTGATAAATTAAATCTGATCTGTGATGCGACTGTCATTCGGTGCACTGCATTGAGCAGCCGTGTTCAGTTTTAATTGTATCGTCTGTTCTCTAACTAAACAAAATTATTTGTATTACTATTTCTTTATTACGTAGATTTATTACTACTTCTGTAGCACAGAAATTACACTTTCACTTCACTTTAAAATGAAGCGCATGAGGAAACAATCCCTCACGATTTTTGTGTGGAGCAAAGGTGGGGAGACACCAGCCCCCAGCCCCACCTCAGATCCACCCACCCATATATGTTACCCACTGGCTAACAAAGAGGCCATAGAGGGGGAAAATTAATTAATTAAATTAATTAATTAATTAAACACATAAGCATATAAATAAGTTAACATTTTGTTTTACCCTCCTTTACTTAAATCCTTATCTTAAGTGTTTTCTTATCAGTGTTATCCTCCACCCTTCCCCAAAACTTCTCAAATATTATTCAAATGAATACAAATAGTAGTTTAGGTGCAGATGCGTTGTTGTGGTTGGTCTCAGACAAAGAAGGTCAATAGACTATGACTGCTGGAGGGTAATTAGAGATGACCAGAAGGGGTGTGATTCTACTGTATTACTATTAAATGAACTGGATAGACTTTCCATTGTGATATAATCAATTAGTAGATTTTTCCAGGATGCAATATGTATAGAATTTCTTGATTTCCAGTTCATGAGGATAGTTTTCTTGGCGATAGCCAGTGCCACTAGGAGTAACTGACTGTTTATGTTGTCTAAGTTGATTATGGATATATCTCCTAGCAAACAAAGTGACGGAGAAAGTGGGATGTGACATCCCATAGCTACGGATGGTGATTCAATGACATTTTCCCAAAAATTTGTAATTGGAGTGCAATACCAAAGGGCGTGAACATATGTGTCTGAGTTATTTTGGCTGCAATGTGAACATGTTTCTGAAGTGAATCCAATTTTAAACAATTTCTGTCTGGTTAGGTGAAATCTGTGAAGTACCTTTTACTGTATGAGCTGTAGGTTGGCATTTTTTGTCATGAAATAGATATTTTTGCAGATTTGTGTCCAGAAATCGGTATCGGGGCAATAGATAGGTCTGAATCCCATTTGGCATATGGTAAACTTATTGTGTTGTCTAATTTTATTATTATTTTATATGTTTTGGAAAGAAGTTTTTTTGAGGATGATATATTAATAAACTCTGAAATCGATGGTGAAAGGTCAAGATTAAAGGTCCGAATGTGGATTTTTGATTGGATAGATGATTTGAGTTGTAGATATTCCAGAAAACTATTACTCCTGATGCTGTATTTCTGGACCAAGTATGAAAATGAGGCCAGATTATTACTATGAAAGATATGTTGAAGTTGTGTAATGCCCTTTTCAGACCATGTGTGTAAGTTAAGTGGTTTCTTATTAATTGTAAAATCTGGGTTATTCCAAAAGGGGGTGTATTTAGATGGTGCAAGAGGAGTGTTTGTGATTTGGTGAAATTTTTCACTAGGCTGTCAGAGCTGCTGCTATAGTTGGTGCTTTAAAACAGGAGTGTTTTTTGTAGAGATCGACCGATATATCGATTTGCCGATATTTTTCCCGATATTTAAGCATTTTACCATAATCGGTTATCGGTTTTGTAATATCGGGTTCACCGATAAACGCCGCCATCTTGTGGTTGTTTTGAGAATTGCACGCATGTAGCGCGCCGGAGGGGAGACCCGACAACAACAGCATGCAAGGGTAAAGCATAGTCTACTTTCTTGCTTTGCTGTATAATTAGTCAACTTTATTTAATATAACAGCCATTAATCCTCATATTAGATGTGAAACATAAATGCCTGATTTGTAACTAGTTTATGCAGCTTGGCTCTACGAAATAGAGACGAACTTACAGTCACGTAAATTTCTGTCCCAATAAACATAACTTTGCCTGAATTAAATAATATACAGCCATGAATGAGCACATGTTGGAAATGAAACCACTGAATTTAATTCTCTCTCTGTTGTATGTTCATTATAGTCTTATGAAGTCACATATAAGCTTAAACCGTCATAAGAAATAGCTCGAACTCACTCACTTAATAATCCTTGCCTTAAATAAAATCTATAGATATAGGTCTAAAAGAGTTAAAGTATAAAGCAATGTTAGTTTCAATGTTAAACTTGGATAAATGTGCGCTATTAGGCACATACCCAATGGTTTGTGCGGAGAGCGGAAGCTAAAGCTGCTTACAGGACACGGAGGCGCCAGCGCGATCACTAATCACATTTCTTTCAGTGGAAACACTTTAATTATTCAGACATTTTTGCTCATAAAGGTAGAGTAATGCATCATTCGGAACTGTAAAGGGTCTACTTTTATTTGTGTGCACTCACAATATCAACAAAACGTTGCAAACGGTGCCTTTAAAACAATCATTATGCGCTTTCTGTTGTCTCGACAGGAGCGCTTCACAAAAATAAACAGAAACTCAGCGAATACAAACCTCACAGACATGATAAATATACCTATAAAGAAGCTCAAATATATTACTTAACGAAATAAATCAAATCGAAAACAAAAACTCATTTTCATTATGTAATCTGTAATGATGCTTTTTAAAGGCGCGTCCAAAGAGAAGATGGCGAGTCCGGATCGGCATTTTTCCTGAAATCAAAGCACTAGTTTATTAATAAATCTAAAAAATCTCCTTACTATTTTCCCCTCGACACATTCATGGTAATTACTTTTGCTTTGCAGCAAGCTTTAGCCTATTGCGTGCACTTGAACGCGAATCTCTTCCCGCTGCGTTGAAGGCGCGCTCGCTGATGCTGCTTATGGAGACGCTAAACGCCTTCCGAGCCGGTCTCAAAAGTGAAAACGAAAGTGAAGTTTTGTGTTGTTTTCACCAGCGCGGAATTTTTTCCATCACCATAAATTGTGGATGTCAAAAGTATAAAAACAAGAAGAAGCATAAAACAGACCGGAAGCCCGGCCCGCATCTGAGCTATGACGTGAATATTGGCCCGAAGCCCGGCCCTAGGGACGTAAAAAAGTCGGGGCTCACCGGGCTCGGGGTGAAATGCAGGGCTCTAAGTTCACTCACCAGGTTGATGCTTTGACGGCCACCGCATGTAACTTTTAACAAAATTCACTTGTTTAAAACACCCTCAATTATATTAACGTACTATATAACCATTATTTCTCTAATACACTTCTAAATATGTACAACCCTATGGAAATTATGTATTATCTTTGCCAGCGATCACGGTTTGAGTATACTTCTATGTAAATGCATAGAAAAACCGTGCTGTCAGCAGGCATTTAAGAATAGAAAGATGAAAACAATATTAGTAATTCTGATATAACATGCCAGTTGAGAAATACAATAAAATACGATGTTTTATGTGTTATGTTTGTTTGTTATATGCTAATTTTCAACACTTTGTAGGATGACTTAAAGGAGGAAAAACCAAAGTGAAGTATGGACTTACTTTACTCAGTCACTGATTTACTTTATAACAGTAAATAAATATCGGTTCTGCATATCGGTTATCGGGCACATAATTATGTAAATAATTGGTATTGGTAATAAAAAATCAATATCGGTCGATCACTAGTTTTTTGACTGTCTGACTACAAAACGGTAGATCTTTAGTTTGAATGTCCTTACAAATTGTTTGTTCAATGTCTAGCCATATGTTTACTGATGGGTTTGGGTGAATCCAATTGTATATATATTGAAGTTGATTAGCCAGAAAGTAGTGGTAGAAGTGTGGTTCTTCCAATCCTCCTTGTGTTTTTTGTTTTCGTAAGGTAGTTAATTTTATCCTTGGGGTCTTATTCTTCCAGTAAAATTTGCTAATGATTGAGTTTACAGATTTAAACTAGGTGAGGGTGGGTTGTATTGGAATCACTGAAAATAAGTAATTTAGTTTAGGGAGTATACTCATTTTAATTACTGATATTCTGCCCATAATGGATAGTGGTAAGTTTATCCAACATTGAAGATCGTCACTTATTTATTTGAGTAATGGAGTGAAATTAAGACTAACTAGCTCTGACAGCCTGGGGGAAACATTAATGCCTAAATATGTGATGTGATTGATGCATAAAGGGATAGGTAATGTCTGGGGTGTCACATCCAAGCTATTATGATTTAATGAAAGAATAGATGATTTATTCCAGTTGACGGAGTATTCAGAAATTTGAGAGAATGAATCAATAAGTTTAATTGTTTCCTGTAATGATGATTGAGGATCTTGTAAATACAGTAGTATGTCATCTGCGTAAAGACTGATTTTGTGATGCATGTTTAATGTTTGAACTCCTTTGATGTAACTGTGTTGGCGGATGGCTGCTGCTAACGGTTCAATAAAAATGGTGAATAATGAGGGGGAGAGTGGGCATCCTTGTCTAGTCCCACGGTGCAGTGTGAAGCTACATGATGTTAGTCCACTGGTGATGACAGTTGCTGAAGGTGATGTATATAAAATTTTACCCCAATTAATAAATGACTCATGAAAATTAATGCCATGATCATATAAAGACTTTCTGCTCTAATTTAAGTGAATTTCAATTTCACTGAATAGTGATTTAAGACTTTTTAAGACCCGCGGAAACCCTGTTACACTCTTTTTCAATAAATTGTCAGAATTATTAATTATTTATGAAAATATGTTTTATTACCTGGAAGATCTGCAGGAAACTGTTTGTGAAGTCCTTTTGGTTTCTGTTAGTCTGGAAATCTGGAACTAAGGTTTCATTTTGAAGTCTGCTGCTGAATAAAATAAATACTGCAAAATACTGCTTTTCTGGGAAAAATATGACTAAAATCTCTTGTAAACATTTTTAGCAAAGAGAAAAACAATATTTTAATAAATTTATGAACTATAAAGTTGTATGATAATTATTCACTGATACACTTTCTGATACAGTTTATGTAAAAACAAAAATAAGAGACACATCAAATACCATTTGGGTTGTGATGTTGTTTCTTCACTGAAGTGTGGTCCATCACCCTTTGACCGGTCACTCTTCACAGACACAGAGCTGGACACATGTGAGTCTGATCTTACACTAATGACACAGAGAGAAAAGAAACTTTACTACAGGAGGTTCTTCACAGAAATGATTGCAGAGTTTTAAAGATAGCAGTCATTCTTGTTTACAGACTCACATTTGTGTAACAACTTTTGTAAAGTATTTCTGATCTAACTGAAGAGAACATTGTTGACTAAAATGGAGAGCAGAAATGTCAGCACTACACAGTTCTGTTAGCATACTTCAATTAAAAAGACCATATGATCCTATTTGAAAACTTCAATTCCCATATCCGCTCGACCAAGTCTGAGCTGAACGTTTCACAGTGGTAAGCTTTTATTTTGCAACTCACTTAACTTTCAGATACAATACCATAAGTATTTTGTTTTTTTTTTCTTCACTGTAACAACCTTATGTCCTGAAGTGCCAACATAAAACACGGTTATTTAGGTGTGGTTTATTGTATTTTGTTTACAATTAATTTAGGTGTGTATAGCTCAGGTGAAGCCTCTTCTTCTCTTCGTGAAATCTGTGAAAATAATATCTGGACCTTAATCAAGGCATTTTAGGCATTTCTGGATCAGTGTTCTCTGTTAGACAGAATAAATCAATTCGCAGGAGACTATGACCTTTGTAACTTCGAAGATGTTACACAAACAGATACATTACACACTAACAAAAATTAAAACATTAAAAAGCATCATATGACCCCTTTAAATTAAGTGTGCAATCATTTTGAATGTCTGAATACACATTTATGACCTAAAAACCAAAATCACTGATGTGGAATAATTTACTTTAATATCTACATACCCAGTGCTGAAGAGTGGCTGTAAATTGGGTTAAGATTGTAAATGATGATTTTGTTCTCAGATATGTATCATAAATTGGCTTTTTAAATATTTTTTTTAATTTATTTTTTATTATAATATTTTGTTATTTTTTTAATTAGGAAGTTATGAAGCTCTGAAGTTCTGCAAAGCATTTGTAAATATAAAACAAAGTTTGTTAAGGTTTTGTTTGTTACAGCAAACATCTGAAGCTCCAGCAGTGTTTAAAATAATGATCTAAAAACAGACTCAGTGTTACCTCTGTTTCTGTGAGAGACTCATCTCAGACTGAGAGTCCTTTCCTTGCTCTTCTGACAAACTGCAGATAAACTCCAGTGATCAGCATTGGGTTGTGAAAACAATCTGCTGTTCAGTTTGACCTGAAGATGATGATCGTTAATGACATGAACAAATATGTTGAATTAGCAGCAACAGCAACAAAAACACTATATAAAATAAAGTGAGTTACAAACAAATGCACTGCCATGTAGAATAACCAAATGGTCTTATTGAGAAATGTCTGGTTTAAAAATACTTTCGATTTCGCATCACAAAAACAACAGCATAAAACAGAAGACAAAATACGGGAAAACCTGCAGAAACACATTTGTTCTCAATAACCCCCTTTTGGAAAACTTACCTACAGTCTTGTCCACCAAGAAAAGAATTTATTAGAAACGCTCATTTTTCTGTCCTTTAGTCCTGTAGCTTGTCAGCAATTTCTTCTCAAATCTCTCAATAGTACAGACGGATCGGATTAAATATGTAAAAACAATGTCTGCGAGTGTTAAAATGAGTAGGGTCTGTGCTAAAGTTGTAGCTATAAAAATGTTTTCTAGGACATAAATCAAATGAGCATCGTTTTCTCTTGCTATCTACGTGTTTCACCATTTACTTTCGTTTTTGTCTTCTTCGTGGGTTTTACTGGAGGGTTTTGAACAAACAGTTATTGACACCTGCTGTACTGGAGTGTGGATATTCTACCTAACACATTTAAACACTGTATTATTATTTTCCCTGTTCCTGGACTGTTGTCTACGATGCTGTTTATTGCGAATGTCACACATGCTGATATTTGAATGCATTTCTTACTTTCAGTTCTTTCTATTCATATTAGGGTGTAGTATTAATACTTGTTCTTCAGTTTCTGCTTCTTCATGTATATAGGCTTCATGTCCAACTGGATTTTGATTCCATCATTACTTTGCCCGGTTGAGGGTTGCCATTAATTATAATGCATAAAATAGAGAATCTTCCCACATTAAAGACAATAAAGTAAAAAAAGAATACTTACATAGTACTTTTTTTTATTATTATTGTAGGTTTTGATATAAACATCTGTACGTTTAACAAAAAATAAACAAATAATATGAATATAAACATAAGTTATTACGAAAACAAAACAAAACCGAACAGAACAAAAAAAAAAACAGAAATAAATAAGAGTATATAATAAAAAACAAAATCAGTATAGCTATTAATATCTTATATATATATATATATAGTCACGGGTGAAGAATCACACGACAAGGTGAGTTGAGTGAACAACCCCGGAGGGTGGATTTTATTGACAATACTTTAAATAAAAGTGCAGAGATAAGCCGGTGTTGGCGTGGCTGGTGCTGGCGTGGCTGGTGCTCGGTGTTGCTCTCGTGTGGTTGAAAGTGGGTGTCCAGGCGTGGTCCTCCGTGGGGCTGTCGGTCACTCGCTGCTTTCTGTGAGAGAGAACAAAGGTTAGCATCCAGCGTGTAAGTGTGAGACATCAGTCTGTCTGTTTGCTAGCTGGGACATGAATGGTGTTCCCTGGTCGGTCAGGATTTCGGCTGGGATGCCAACCCGGCTGGCCAACAGAAACAGTTCCTGGGTGATGGCCTTCGCTGTTGCTTTCCTCAGGGGGACTGCTTCTGGATACCGGGTGGCGTAATCCACGATGACTAGGATGTGTTCATGTCCTCGGGCAGACTTAGGCAACGGCCCTACCAGATGTAATCCGATGCGCTCGAAGCGCACCTCAATGACTGGCAAAGGAATGAGCGGGCTGGGGGGAGGAGTCCTAGGAGCTGTGATTTGATACGTCGGGCAAGCTCTGCAGAACCCCTTGACATCGGCCTCCATGCCCGGCCAGTGGAAACGGTCCCATATTCTCTGGAGGGTTTTTGCTGCTCCGAGGTGGGCGGCCATTGGATGGGAATGTGCCAATTCCAGGATGGTTTCCGTCTTAGTTCTTGGAACAACTAAGAGCTCCTTTTCCTCCCCCCTCCGCTGGGCGACACAGTACAGCAGACCTCGGCGGACAATGAAGTGCGGGAGAGGATGGGGCCGAGGGAGGACGTCCTTATCATCGATGGTCCGCACTTGTGCCCAGCAGTGCTTAAGACGGTCGTCCTCCCGTTGCTCCTTGGCAAATGAGCCCCCTCCGGTGACCTGCTGGAACACATCATAAAAGAGGTTAGTATTTTGGGAGGGGGACTCACCATCTCTCCCGCTGTCCGAAGCTAGGAGGGCCGGCCGGCGGCGGGGTCCTAGCGGCCGCTTGCGAGGTCGACGGTTCCCTCCCTGGCTGGTGGGCTGGGTGGTGGCGGCGAGCAGGCGGTCAAAGCCGGGCCAATTCCTCCCCAGCAGTACAGCCACGGGAAGATCTTTCATTAAACCAGCCTCGACAGACCAGGCGCCGGGGCTGGCGGAGATGGTCACTCGGCGCGCCGGAACTTGTTGTGTGTCCCCGTGTACACAGGTGATGGGTAAGAAGCTCTTCTGGCCGGGTTGGGGCGGACACAGCCGGGACTGGATCAGGGTGACCGCACTGCCGGAGAAGTGCTCGCATAAGTTTCCCATTAACTCGGACTTCCGCTATATATTCTGTTTCAAGAGTTATAATGTGAAAATCTGTTCTACTACTTTAAGCAGAGGATTCAAACCCTCTACATACTTCTGTTCTCTCCTGTTGTTACTTCATAATGGAGTTATCACTTATCTCTCTTAATGTAAAGGGCATTCGAGATATTGTAAAAAGAAAAGCAACAATTTTGTTCTGCAAAGAAATGAAGCCAGATTTTATTTTTTTACGAGAATCCCATTCGAGGGCAGAGGACGTTTTGTTTTGGAAGAACCAGTGGGGTAATGAACTCTGGTTAGCACATGGAAATAACCATTCAGCTGGTGTGATCACCTTGAAAGGCAGCTTTAGAGGGAAAATTCTTTATAATCAATGTGATGTTAAATGGAATTGGGTATTTTTAGTTATTTAAATTGCTATAAGGCTATTGGAAACTAAATAATTCTTTTTTGCACCATCAAGATTATGTGGCGCATATCCAAACATTAATAAATAAATACTGGATACAGGGATGTATTAGGAAGGAATACGGCACAGCTTGGGAACAACTAAAGTTTGAAATAAGAAAATTTAGCATTCAATTTGGGAAAAACCTGGCCATGAAAAAAAGACCACATATTTATGACATAATTAAAGAGATTTCAAATTTAACTTAATCACATACCTACCCATCCAATAGTGATGTTTTAGAAAATTTGCAGAAAGAATTAGACCATATTTATCAGGAAAAAGCCAAAGGTGCCTTTGTAAGATCTAGAAGGAAGTGGTTGAAAAAAGGTGAAAGAAACAGCAAATACTTTTTTAGTCTTGAGAAAAGGAATGCAGAATTAAATTTAATTAGAAAATTAAAAGTTAACAGCGTCGTTACTGAAGATCTAGGAATGATTTCTAAATATTATGCAGATATCTATTCTTTATGTGAAGATCAAGACAATGCAATTCTTTTTAAATCACAAAACCTTTCTCTAAATGAAATAGAGTTCTGTATAAAAACCCTAAAAAACAACAAATCCCCTGGAAATGATGGGCTGACATCAGAATTCTATAAAGTTTTTATAAATTATTTATCTAAATTTCTTTTAGTGGTCTATGAAGAGGCCATCAATAAAGAATCCTTACCTACATCACTTAGACAAGGTGTTATCACCTTGATCCCCAAACATCAAAAAGATATCCTATTATTGGAAAATTAGCGACCTATTTCATTATTAATAATAATTATAAAATCATGGTGTTACGGATTGGCCAGGCTCGAACACCTGTCACACCCAGCGATCTCTGTCACCAGAGTACTGATTGTCCTCCACCTGCACCTCATTAACCACGCTCCTTATAAGCACACACTGCACAACACTCATTGTCCGGGCTCGTCTCTACGATGCGGACCGATTGTGTTTTTCTTCACGAGTTCACAAACCTGTTACTTGCCTGCAGTTACTTACCTGTGTCTCTTGTGTTCCAATCCAGTAGTCCTTGTCCTCCAGCGGTGTGTGCGTGTTCAGCCATCCTCGCCCTCCTGGATCATCTACGAAAAGAAAGAGATCTTTCATCAGCGCTGTATCCATACCAGTACATCCAAGATTGCTACTGTTTACTCACCTGTCAAACACCTTCCATTTGCATTTCTCAACTGTGTGAGAACAATAAACTGTTTTACCGATTACTTACCTTGGTGTTCCATCTGCATCTGTGACAGAAGCCCGGACCCAAGGACATTGCAGCATGAGCACGGAGTTGGTGGACTCGCTTCGCCGGGTTTTGCTGTGCCCGGCTGTCACCATGTCACCTCCGCCAGCTTGCGAATCATCACCTTCACCGAGCACTTCTTCAGCACCAGTTCTGTCTAGTCCCATGGCTCGACCAGCGCCTTACTCTGGCCGGGCGGAGGAGTGCAACAGATTCCTTCTACAATGCTCATTAATCTTCACCATGCAGCCAACGCTATATCCTACCGACCAATCTAAAATTGCTTTCATCATTTCTCTACTCACAGGTTCAGCATTACAATGGGCAGAAACTCTTTGGCTCCAAACCGGACCGGCCACGAAAACCATCCAGTCGTTCATCGCACATTTCAAAGAGGTTTTTGGTCAATCAAACTCAGCCATATCAGCGGGAGAACAACTCTACCATCTCAAGCAAGGTACCATGTCCATTCATGAATATTCCCTGAAATTCAGAACATTGGCCGCTGCTAGTGGATGGAATGAGAGATCGTTGTTGACCACCTACCGGCTGGGTTTGGAGCCCAAACTTCGCTTGCAACTGGCAGCGCTTGATGATCATGTAGGATTGGAAAAATTCATTCAACACTCCATCCGCTGTTCAGATCGCATGACATCCTATCTCTCAGAAGAGACCACACTCCTCCGCCGACCAGAGCAAAATCCCCCTCCAGAACCAGCCACAGAACCCATGATCCTCGATTCTGGAAAACTGTCATCCACTGAGCGGCAGAGGAGGCTGACCCGGGGTCTCTGTTTATATTGTGGGGATAGCGGTCACATGAGATTGAATTGTCCCTCACGACCAAGACGAACCTGGGTGAGTGTTCTTCATTCAGAAACTGAGAAATTGCCTCCACTGACCACTAATGTTATAGTAACTATTGTCTTGAATTCTGTTACAGTCACAGCCCTCATCGACTCCGGGTCAGCTGGCAATTTCATCTCTGGAACCCTCTGCCGCCAGCTCAAGCTCCGCACTTTCGCTACGTCAACCAAGTACCAGATTCACTCAATAACTGGAGAATTACTTTCTCGGAAACAAGTACAACGCCAATGTGACTTCATTCATCTTCAACTTGGATTGCTACATAAAGAACAACTTCAGCTGCTGGTTCTGGAGGGCGCTACTGTTGACATCATCTTAGGGCGCCCGTGGCTGGTGAAGCATAATCCCATCATCTCTTGGGGCACAGGAGAAGTATAAAAATCGGGTGAGGACTGCAACCTTAATTGCTTCCGAGACTTACCACAACCAGTTAAGAAGACCATACCTGTCTGTGTCACCTCAGTCGAAAGTCCAGTGAGTAACCAGTCTGTTGACATTCCTGACATATACTCCGACTATGAAGATGTATTTTGCCCCAAGAGAGCTTCCCAGCTACCTCCTCATCGGCCATGGGACTGCGCGATTGACCTTGTTCCAAATGCCTCGTTGCCCAAGGGAAGGATTTACCCGTTGTCGCTTCCTGAGAGTAAGGCCATGGAGGAGTACATCCGGGAGGCTCTGAGTCAGGAGTATATACGTCCCTCAACATCACCTGCCGCCTCAAGTTTATTCTTTGTCTCCAAGAAAGATGGAGGGCTGCGTCCGTGTATCGACTATCGTGTCCTCAACCAGCATACAGTCAAGTTCCGATATCCCCTTCCTCTCATCCCAGCGGCCCTGGAACAACTCCGTTCGGCAGTAATCTTCACAAAATTGGACCTCCGCAGCGCATACAACCTGATCAGAATACGCGAAGGAGATGAATGGAAGATGGCATTCGTGACCCCTACTGGTCACTATGAGTATCAGGTAATGCCCTATGGATTAGTAAACGCCCCCTCTGTCTTTCTAAACTTAATTCATGAAGTTCTCCGAGAATTCCTTCACCAGTTCGTCATCGTCTACATAGACGATATTTTGATCTACTCGAAGAGTGAGGCCGAACATCACCATCACGTTGCGGAGGTCCTTCAAAGATTACGAGAGCACCAACTGTATTTGAAGGCTGAGAAATGTTCATTCCACCAGAGTTCTGTTCAGTTCCTAGGATATGTCATTGATAATCACGGAGTTTGTATGGACGAGGGGAAGGTGGAAGCTGTTGTTTCCTGGCCCAAACCCAACTCAATAAAAGAACTGCAGAGATTCCTGGGGTTTGCAAACTTTTACCGTTGATTCATCAAAAGGGTACAGTCACATCACTAATCCACTCACTAACCTTCTGAAAGGTCATCCAAAGACTCTCAACTGGACCACCGAAGCCACAACATCTTTTGAGACTCTGAAGAAAGCCTTCACTCAAGCTCCACTCCTGACTCATCCTGACCCAGACCTACCTTTCGTTGTGGAAGTAGATGCATCCACCACTGGAGTCGGAGCGGTCCTTTCCCAACATCATGGAACTCCTCCACGACTCCATCCATGTGCCTATTTCTCTAGGAAGCTCAGCCCGGCGGAAAGAAATTATGACATCGGAAACGGGGAGTTACTGGCCATCAAGCTTGCCCTGGAGGAGTGGCGACACTGGTTGGAGGGAGCCAACCATCCATTCCAGGTAATCACGGATCACAAAAATCTACAGTACCTCCGCGACGCCAAACGTCTCTGTCCCAGACAAGCCAGATGGGCTCTCTTTTTCACTAGGTTCAATTTCTCCATCACTTACCGTCCAGGATCAAAGAATGTCTGAGCAGATGCCCTCTCACGTCTCTCGGAAGGTGAAACCAGTACTGAGACTCCTTCATCCATAGTTCCTGACCATCTAATCGTCAGTCCTATAGATTGGACAGAACCTCCAGTCGTCGCCACTCCCGAACCCAGGGTTCCGCCGGGCTGTCCTCCAGGATGCCAGTTCATCCCCCCTGCTCAACGGGTAAATCTGATCCATACCACACATATCTCCCTGGGTACGGGGCATCCAGGGGCCAATCATACTCTCTCGCTGCTATCCGACCGCTTCTGGTGGCCCGACATGGCAAGGGATGTGAGGAGGTATGTTCAGGGGTGTAAGGAGTGCGCCATGTCAAAGAGTCCACGTCACCTTCCAGCTGGTAAACTACATCCCTGGCCAATCCCGAACCACCCCTGGTCACACCTAGGAGTAGATTTTATGACAGACCTTCCTGTATCTGATGAAAACACCTGTATACTGGTTATAGTTGATCGTTTTTCTAAGTTCTGTCGGTTGATACCACTTAAAGGATTACCAACAGCCCTGGAAACAGCAGAATGCCTCTTCAACCATGTCTTCCGTTATTATGGACTCCCTGAGGACATCGTATCCGATAGGGGTCCTCAATTCATCTCCCGAGTATGGAAGGCATTCTTTAAACTCCTAGGTGTGACCGTAAGCCTCTCGTCTGGATACCATCCTCAGACCAACGGACAGACAGAGAGGAAAATTCAAGAGGTGGGGCGGTTCCTTCGTACCTTCTGTCACGGTCACCAGAACTCCTGGAACCAGTTCCTGGGTTGGGCTGAATACGCCCAAAATTCACTGCGGCAACCTTCCACTGGACTTACACCATTCCAATGTGTTCTAGGTTTCCAGCCTCCTCTCTTCCCGTAGAATGGTGAACCATCGGATGTCCCCGCAGTGGATCACTGGTTCCGGGAGAGCGAGAGAGTCTGGGATGCTGCTCATCATCATCTACAGAGGGCAGTGAATAGGTCTAAAGCCGTCACCGACCGAAGAAGAATCCCAGGACCAAACTTCACTCCTGGTCAGAAAGTCTGGCTCTCCACTCAAGACATCCGATTACGCCTGCCCTCAAAGAAGTTAAGTCCCAGATTTATTGGCCCCTTTACATACAGGTTACATACAGGTTACAACTTCCACCACAATACAGCATTCATCCCACTTTCCACGTGTCACTATTGAAACCCTGTCACGAACCTCTGCTTCCTTCCACAGAGCCTGGCCAGGAAGAAGAACCCCCTCCTCCTTTGGTGCTAGAGGAAGGATCGATATACTCCGTCAATGAGATTCTGCAGTCCCGGCGTCGTGGTGGTCGCCTGGAGTACTTGGTCGACTGGGAAGGTTATGGGCCAGAGGAGAGGTCATGGGTTCCACGTGATGACATCTTAGACCCCACTCTCATCTCGGAATTTCATGCAGCTCATCCTGAATATCCGGCACCTCGAGGTAGAGGTAGACCACCTCGGCGCCGGAGGTTTCGGCCCTCAGGAGCGGGCCGTGAGGAGGGGGGTAATGTCACGGATTGGCCAGGCTCGAACACCTGTCACACCCAGCGATCTCTGTCACCAGAGTACTGATTATCCTCCACCTGCACCTCATTAACCCTTTAGGCGCCAGGGGTTTTTTTTTGAAAAATGCTGAATTTTGACATTAAGATTTCAAAGGTTGTGGCTTGAAAGGGCTTAAAGATAGAGGTCTACTGTAAATTAGAAAAATGTTGGGCATGACCAAAAGTTTATGTGGGGTGTAAATATACTAATCTAATTTGCATATTATGACGTCATGAGGGGCGGCCATCTTGAATTTCACAATATTTAGGAAATAGTTGATATTGAATTGATGTTTGAACTTATTTGCATGTTTTATGTCTTTTTTTTATCCTCATTCCAATTATCAGAAAAGAGGAAACCAACAATAACACAGGAGAAAGCACAAAATTATTACTATATTACTATACTAGTAGTAAAATGTATGTGAACAGTAGCCTACTTTTTGATCAGGTCATCAGTAATATTCAAGAAATAATAGATATTAAATGGATGTTTGAACTTATTTGCATGTGATTTTTTTGGTCTTTTTATCCTCTTTCCAAGTGATCAGAAAAGAGGAAACCAACAATAAAACAGGAGAAAGTACTACATTTTTACTATAATATACAGTAGTAAAACGCATGATTGCTTTTTTTGTGCTTCATGAACACTTTCGCCTTGACAGCAGCACCATTGCGCTGCAAAGATGTACCGGGAGATGCGCGATCATTAGACGACCGATCGTCATTTCCAAAAGGCAAATATTCCCCTTCAGAGTCAGAATCGGTGAATAACATGTGCAACACATCCTTACAGTACAACTTTTTACTTTTTATTTGGCGATTTTCTCTCACAAAACTCACAATTCACTCGCACGCTATGAACTGAATTGCTTCCGCATCAGAGATACGATAGCTCACTTGCTTCGCTATTTCCTCAAACATGTTGAATAGGAACATGACGTAATTTTGGTCTAGAATCAAAGTACTACATGTCTGCCATCTAGTGGTAGGGAATACAAATGAGATATTACACCATATTAGAAACTACAGTCTGTTTTAATGAGTATGACGTCTTGTCGCAATTTTGCGACTTTGGCGCTTAGAGGGTTAACCACGCTCCTTATAAGCACACACTGCACAACAGTCATTGTCCGCGCTCGTCTCTACGATGCGGACCGATTGTGTTTCTCTTCACGAGTTCACAAACCTGTTACTTACCTGCAGTTACTTACCTGTGTCTCTTGTGTTCTAATCCAGTAGTCCTTGTCCTCCAGCGGTGTGTGCGTGTTCAGCCATCCTCGCCCTCCTGGATCATCTACGAAAAGAAAGAGATCTTTCATCAGCGCTGTATCCATACCAGTACATCCAAGATTGCTACTGTTTACTCACCTGTCAAACACCTTCCATTTGCATTTCTCAACTGTGTGAGAACAATAAACTGTTTTACCGATTACTTACCTTGGTGTTCCGTCTGCATCTGTGACACATGGCATCAATTTTTGCAAAACGTATGAAAAATGCATTAAATGAGATGTAGTGGACAGCACATTCCAGGGCCCAGTTTATGGCAGGAGCCCTCCCTGACCGCAATACTGGACATAGGTTTGCTACATTTTGATTGGATCTTGGTGAACTAACATAAACAGACTGTCCAACGGCATCAGATAAAGATGCCAGGACAACAGCCAGACACCTCTTAGAGCACAAGAAGACCACCTTTGGTGCAAAGCCCAGGAAGGACAGAACTTCCTATTGGTCAAAATGCAGTTTGTGCCCTTCACCCACCTTGAGACTGATTCCTAAGGGTTTGGCCTGTGACTGACCATAAAAATTCCTTAGGACCTCCAGATGCAGCAACAGTGGGTGAAACTAAGAGAGATCATGGAGATCCATCCAAATCCATTCATAACTATGTTTTCAAACCTTAAAACTGACTACACTACAACACACACATTTTATACTTATTCAGAGAAATAAGTATTCCTTGTGACAGCAATGTGTAGTGCAACACCTTACACAAACTTAGCTGTTAATGGACAAATGAATGCATGCATGACAGTTCAATCTTCTCCCATCATGTTTGGACTTAATGTGTTCGTAACATTGCCAAATGCATTCTGGTTAAGGTTTGGAAAGTGATAAATGCACCGGTTAAACTTTAGTGACACTTTTCTAACTTTGTGTTTGGACTATGCAAATAAATTCCACAGGAGGAAAGAAGGGTGGGCCACCACATGTCCCCCCCACTCTGATGGAACCAGCCAATCACAGCATGGAAATGGAGAAGCGCCAAATTGCAATCTCCTCCTCATCGGAAAGGGATAAAGGTACCCTTCCAAAAAACACAGCTGTTCTGAGTCTGAGTCCCGTAGGGGAAAGACACAACAGAAACACCAGTTCTGAGTCTGAGACCCGCAAAGGAAAGGACTGTAACAGAACAACAACGTTCTGAGTCTCCCGGTCAGAGAGACAGTAACAGAAACACCAAAGTTCTGAGTCTGAGTCCCGTAGGGGAAAGACACAACAGATCACCTTCGTTCTGAGTCTCCCATCCGGTGAGACGATAGCAGATCAACCTCAGTTCTGAGTCTGAGACCTGTGAAGGAATAGACACCAACAGAACAAACCTCTGTTCTGAGTCTGCGGCTGGTCGAGGAAACACACCAGTTCTGAGTCTGCCGTCCGTTAAGAGAAGAGACTGCAACAGGACAACCAACGTTCTGAGTCTCCGGCCTGCAAAGGTGAGACAACAACAGATACCAAGTCCAAGTCTCCAGCTTGTGAGGCAGCAACAGATACGACCACGTTCTGAGCCTCTAGCCTGCGAGGAAAGAGATAATCTACGTTCGGAGTCTTCGTCCAGCGAGACAACAACTGATGCAGCATCCTGAGTCTCCATCCTAGAGAGACAAAGCGGATCGACCAAGTTCTCAGTCTCTAGCCCAGAGAGGCAGAAGACACACAGACATTTGCAACAAGGTTAAGCTCCGGCGAGCAAACCTTCACTTCAGGTACTTTTGCTTGCGTGTTCCAAGCTAAGGACCTTCAGCACCTACTCCAGGGCCACATCTGTGTGTTCCAGATCTTAGGACCCTCGGTGCTCCAGGAGATCAGCATCCTACAGCGCTTCATCGTCAAGGCTGTCGAAACGGATTCCTGCTCCTTTCCCCACTGTACTGCCACCAGCGCAACCAGTGGAAGAAGTCGCTGCCACCGGACTGCTCACTCAACCACAGCGAACGGAAATATCACTTCCAAACCTCTTCCAGAGACCTTGGCATTGTTGTATGTTATCAGTATATGATTTTCTAAGTTACATTAGGTATTATATAGCTGATTGCAGTTGATAACAAATTACACATATTTGTTTGATGCATAGTAAGGTTATTCACCTTATTTGTTTCAGAGTAGCAACAGTTTATCTTTCCAGATAACGTAGCTCTGATATAGCAACTCCCAACATAATCACTTGCTTTTTATGCATCTTATGCACTTTATTCCTTCTTCATTCATGGTATTCATTTAGTAGTTATTGATTACTCTTGTCTATCTTGTTAATAAAATTTATTTTATTACAACTTGTGTCTTCCTTGTGTTGATAATACAGAAGAGGTTCTACAAGTTAGAGATCCCACCAATCTTTCTTATGTGATGTACTCATAACCACACATTAATTGCCACGTGATCCAAGAATCATAACGTCAGCTGTGACATGAGTACCCATCACTACCGTATTTCACCTCCCTAGGTTGGCGAAAGCTAAATTCACTGCCTTAATTGGCATCCCTAGGTTGGCGAAAGCGAAATTTATTACAGAGATAATTGATGAAACTCAGTGTGGATTCATGAAAGGTCGCCACATTTCCTCTAATATTTGTTTAGTTATTGATTTAGTACAATATAGTTATTTATTAAATGGAGACCCTTTAATACTTTTTCTTGATTTTAGAAAAGCTTTTGATACAGTAAGCCATAATTTTATATTTGATTCATTAAAATTCTTTGTTTTTGGACAATATTTCATCAAAAGTGTAAGAACCATGTATAGTGGTAGCAATAGTTCTATTAAACTTGCCAATGGAAAATCTCCTAGATTTGAAATAAATCATCCGACAAGGTCGTCCAATTTCTGCATTTCTTTTCTTGGTTGTAGCTCAAGTTTTAAGTAACATGATAAATCAACACTCCTTCAAAGGTATTTCATTCCATGAAAGACAAATTAAAATATCGCAACTTGCTGATGACACAACAATTTTTCTTGGAGATGGTTCTGAGGTACCTTTGGCTTTGAATGTCATTTATCATTTTTCAAAACTCAGGATTGAGTTTGAATTTGTCTAAATGTGAAATCCTTCATCTTAAAAATAATAATCTATCCACTGTGTGTAATATTCCTGTTAAAAGTATGGTAAACTGTTTGGGCATAAAAATCTCTAAAAATACTGATGTGATGGTTAACTCCAATTTTATACTGGTTATCGAAAAAATGAAAAAGAGGTATAACTCATGGTTGGTGAGAGATCTTTCTATTCAAGGAAGAATTTTAATAAGTAAGGCAGAAGGTCTCTCGAGAGCAGCATACCTCCTTTCTTCACTTAGTGCCCCAAAGGATATATGCTCACAAATGGATAAAATACTCTTTAATTTCATTTGGAAAAACAAACCTCATAAAATAAAGAAAAGTGTTCTCCCTAATAAAATATCTGATGGTGGGCTAAATGTTCTTAATTTTACGATTTCCAACCAAATTTTAAAAATTAATTGGCTTAAAAAA
>VONZ01002307.1:0-57343 GCA_012976165.1 Labeo catla
TTGATTATAATCCCCTGCAATGTGTGTTACCAATTAGCCTGTGTATTTAAGTTCCTGTCTGTGCATTCCTTGTTTTTTGGGTCTATTTTTTGTGTTTGTGTGTCTTCTAAAGCCTCTGTTGTGGATTATCCTCTGTGTTTTGTCAATAAAGACTGTTTAAAGGGTCATGAAACACACTGGTTAGTTCTCACCGCCGTTTTAAAAAATGCTGCAAAAGTGGGCGTGGTGCGCTGCAGAGTGGAAAGGAAAGAGGGGAGAGAGTCAATTTCGGGTTCAGACAGTTTCACTTCACTCCCATTGAGTTAACAACATAAACAAATGCATGAAAACCTGTATGTGAACGCACTGGTGCACCTCTATAAACATTTAAGGCTTATTTAGTGCTGTTTATAATCCTTTTGATGGGTTGCATGAAGGAGTTGTAAAACACCGCTAAAAAAAAAACTTTTACTGAGTAAATGATGAGCGCTGCCTTTACGAACTCTCAATTCTGATTGGATGCTCTTCTGTTCCAGTCTCCATAGGAACCCATTCAAATAGTGCCCATCTGTTTTTAATGTAACTAACGTCAGCAGCTTCGTGTCATCTGCACACTCATTAAACTTTGAGCAGAGAGGCACTGACAAATGACGGTCGTTGCGACATTGCAAAGTAATGGCACTACGGAGCTGTGCTTTTTAAAAGCATTTTAATAGTTTTAACATTTGATTATCAACTCGGAATATGCTAATTTGACTGGAAACACTAGAGACCGGAAATGCAAAGCATCCTTCTGGTTAAGAGTCAGGCGCAACTTCCACGTTAAGGAAAAACATATATATGAATAAATCGTGGTTGTGCCAGACTCTTAAAAGGCAAACAAAAACAAACACTCTTCTTCGATCTGTGAATGTTTTCCTCAGTTAATATACACAATCTCACAGTCTGAAGCATCTGTCATAGCAAATCAACACACACTGTCGTGAATAATTAGGTGAAGCATCTTCTCATAGGATAAGAACACGCAGCCTCATGAATAATTATGAGACACCAATGTCATCGAAGTACTATAGTCTGTTGCCCCATCACAAACTGTGACGTCAATACAATGTAGATTTTAAACCCGGAAGATGAAAATAGCACAAAAAAGCTCAAAATTAACCATTTTTCTCCAACAATTAAAATTAACGAATGCTAGCATTGTCATCTATGATGTGCAACACTAACACCTCTGATAAAATCTCAGAAAAAGTAGGAGTTTCATGAACCTTTAAAGTGCTCCTATTATGCCTTTTTAAAGGTTGCTAATATAGTTTTATGAGTCTCCTAAAACAGTTTTACATGTGTTGTGAATTTTTTTCTTCGAGACCAGGAGACGTTTTTGGATATCTTGAAGCAGAAGTTTCTCTTTATTCAGATACTCGCTGCTTGGCACTGCAGTCTTCAAAATGTCGTCTGACAATATCTCAGCACAGCAGAGTATATAGGTTTGAAGGGGGAGGAGTACATAGAAGTGGAATCAATCTACACAAAGCATGCAAATGTGGTTCAGGAAAACAGCTCAGTTAAAGATTTTTCCCAGCCTTGATCTAATTTAGCATACAAGTGTCATTCAAATGCATAGGTGCTTAAACAAAAGGCACAGTTGTACCTTGAGCTTAGAATTCACACTTTACTTGGGAAAACCTGCCAGATGTTCAGGAACTTGCATAAAGACAAAAGGTTACTGTCTCAGGGCCTGGGCTGCATGCTCTTAGAAATCACAATATACATAACTTTTTCAGTTCATGTTGTTATATTGGAACCTATAACAAATATGCATAGGATCAGCATATTTTAAACAGATTCTTAAATTTGTAATCCTTCACATGTATGCAAGGTCAAAAAACAATTTAATTTTCTCTAAAAATAGATTTAACTTTACCTCATTTCTAAATGATTCATAAACGACTCATACGAAGCAGTTCAAAGAATCAGTCTCTCTAAACCCCTCCTTTCCGTGAACATTCACTGCTGTGATTGGTCAGAAGGTGCAGTCCTTTATGATTGGTCTACTGCTACAGTGTGTGACGGAAAACGAGACGCCCATTACCATAACTGAATAACAGCCTTGGAGACTTGTCAATACATAGAAAAGATGGGATCGGTTTTATCTTAACAATTCAAGCCGGAGTCTGACGATGAAACGGTTGAAGTGGCTGATTGACAAGTTAACACGGTCTACTGTGGAAAGTGCTCGTAATCAGATTATGTAAGTGAACCGGGCACACCTCTATGTTGTAAACTTCAACATTGTATAATGCATTAAGTGGCTTTCACACCGAACACAGCCCTTTAGAGCACAGAGGCAAAAGTTTCAGTAATTTGAACTTTGAGCACGGCGTGCCCGCCAGTGGTGTGCTTTGGTCGAGGCAGAAACAAGCTGTCCTCACGCAGCGCAAGCAACTGAAATGATTGGGTTTCATAGCGCAGTGTTTTTCTGCATTTGGTGTAAAAGCCGCTTTGTGTGCCATCCTTTATCATTACTCCAACTAATGAGATAGACAATTACAAATTTTTGACTACAGTGGGCCCACAGCTGAGCAACAGAACTAGAGAAGCATGATTTAGCCGGTTAGCAAGACATGTGCAGGGCTGTTAAACAACATAACATACACAACTATGTATTTTGAATGGTCGCTATAAAATACAATCTTGTAGATTCATCTTTTGAAAGTGAATATAAAACAAATATACTAATAGTGTAGGATACAGCGTCTTCTCGACATGATGTAAACCACATGGAAATTTTACTGTGTTTGTGGGTGTTAGTTGTTTGTGATGTAGAACGTGGGCAGACATTATGCAAATGTGGTACTTTGTGACATATAGCCGTAACATAATAAGATTCAAATTCCTGACAACTCGTTCAGGTGATTGTGAGCCAACTCTTTTTTTGGGTAGACAGTAACTTTATTTATCTTGCACTGGCTTTACAACTTTTTTTATGTTCACATACAACAACATGACACACTGCATGAAAGATAATATTTGAAAAGGCATAATAGGAGCACTTCAACGTTTCTCCGCATCTCATGCATGCTGCCTCAACAATGAAGCTTGACAGCCTTGCATTATGTTTTTTACTATGTCTGCAATTACTTTTTAGATTTAGTTAGTCATCATTTCTGCTTCATGTGTTTTGCTCTGTGTGGAAACAATGGCCTTATCTTTCTTGTCAAATCTACAGTTAATGCTGGAAATGTAGTTCCAGTCATGTTGGCACTTGTTGCAGTGTCATGCAGACATTTGATTTGCTGGCTAATGTGCAGAGGAACTGTCAGCCACTTTTGCATGGTATTTTATTCAACTTCTGTACTTTAGTTTTAGTGATCAAATTTACTGTAACTGCATTGTTGTGCCACATAGTAGGTACATCTGTTGTTAATGTAGCAAAAAAATTCAAATAATTCACATGCCAGGAGGAGGCAATCACATTTCCCTTTCGAGGAACTCAAACAGCATCCTCTAGGGGTCGCTAGGGGGAACGCCATCTGCGTGACCCGTGTCTGAAGTCTACATACAAAACCATCAACAGAGTTGGCCAGCGAAAGCCTATGATGTCACTTCCGGCGCAACTCGTCGCTACCGGCGCATCACTACCGGTGCGACTATAGTATAAAAGGACGCCGGTAGAGCAGGACGGTCTCTTCTTCGTCTTCGCTGACACTTTGTCTGGAGTGTGCAGCAAAAACGGGTAAGAGATCTTTTTCCTTAAACGATGGCAAGCACTAGTAAGGCGTATAAAAAAAAGTGTTATTCTCGTTATTTGACACCCAAAGACACGCACGATCTTTGTGTCTATTGTTTGGGCAAAGAGCATGCACGCGATGTCCTCGAGGGGGCAGTTTGCGTGCACTGTAAGCTTTTTTCAATGAAAAAGCTCTGTTCTCATCTGTCTCTCTTTTCGAGGGGAGGGGGGCAGCCACCTCATTTTTATGTCTCTAGAAAACTTTTTCTAGATCTGTCTATTATGATAGCCATGTGTTAGCTCAGTGATTGCTCCCCTTTCCAGGGTTTCTAATGGCGGTCTCTTTGAGTTAACCAGGTGAGTGCTGGCTTCCCCCTATGGGTTTGGATAGACAGCCCATTTTTGTGATCAGGTCAATTTGTGGTTTACTCCCTTTCATAGGCCTTTTTAGCAGTGGTTTCTGGCGCCCCTGAAACCTAGTTGATATTATCTCCCCTGTTAGGGTCAAAGGTAGATGGTCTGGGTGGTTTCTCAAGAACATCTTCTGATCTGGAGTCATGCGCGGGAACCACGGTGGGGTGAGTACGACCTATTATTATGTGTCTATCACGTTGTATGTCTGGGTCCTGTCTCGTGTGTTTCCTTGGTAGGTCCTCTTCGAGCACCCCCCTCTGGTCTTCGACCACGGTTATGGTCTGCTTGCCTGGATCTGCCTCCGGCATATGGAATGGGAAGCTTTCAGGTCCCCACTACAGCACTACTTCTAGGGTTACGGTCCTATCTCTAGGTAAGCTCTTCTTAAAGAAATCTTTTTCGCAGGGAGCTCCTGGACATCCGGGATAGACACATGGACCTGAGGGCACCTGGTTGAGACCCTCTATCTGCGTCCTGCCCTGAGGGGGCTCCTGTTGCTGGGTTTTCCGCCTTATCACACAGACCTGCTCCCATGCCATGTGGTGATCTAGCAGGTCGCCCCTCCGAGGAGGGGGCTTGATCACACTATGTTTCACCATCTTACGAGTCAGAATTGTTTCTGCAAAACTCCGAGGAGCCTTTGGCTATATTCTTGGCCCTTGCTCCCAGGGTTCTGCGGGCCTTGGTAGAGCAGGGCCCATGCTTTCCATCGAGGTGGTAAGCACAGGTCTGTGTGGGGTGAGAAGGGCTTATGCTTCCTTGAGAGTATACCCGCAGCACAGCCTGAGGGCTGGGGATGCTACTGCTTTCTGTGCAGTCTTATAGAGGTGGTTCCCTGTCATATCTGGTCTCTGTATCTCTTCCTGGGCAGGGTGCGACGATGCTCCCCTTTCTGCGGAAAGGGTTTGCTAGAGCTCGTCCCCCCTGGGGGGATCAGGTCTCCCTCCCGTCTTTCGGCAGTAGAAGCCTGTTCCGATACGCCACCTTGTGGTTAAGTGTATCTGCTCCTCTGGCAGTATTATTAGACAGCTAGCTACGGCTACGGTCTGCTTGGCGCGGGATGCTCCCCTCCCTTTGAGGGTTTGTTTTGAGCATTGCCCTCAGGCAACTGAGGTTCGCCCCTACTGCCTTCCCCTTTGGCCCATGGAACTGGCTGCCGGGACCAGATCTCATCCAGGCTTACAGAGGCGTGATGATGCTTCCTTCTTTACGGAAAAGGTCTCTGAGCTCGTCCCCCCTGGGGGATCAGAGGCTCCTCCTGTCCAGGGAGTAGAAGCCTGTCCCGATACACTGCCTTCCCTGTGTGGTTAAGTGTATCGGCTCTATGGCAGTTTAGTAGACAGATAGCTGCGGCTACTGTCTGGCATATTCTGCTCACCTTTCTTTAAGGGTTTTGCTTTGAGCATTGTTTGTTTGGGCGGCTGAGATGCGCCCTTACTGCCTTAGAGCCTTGTTAAGCCGGCAGTGCTCCCCTCACCCTGAGGGTCTTCTTATTCCACCGTTTCTCAACGGTACGTCTAAAAATCCATTTTTATGGTAAGGCCCACACAAACCTTTGCGTGCTTTCTCAAATCCATGTACATGGTAAGTGCACACATGAACCTTTGGGCACTTTTTTAAAATCCACGCTGTGGTATGGAATGCACCGGAGTTCTGCATCCATTCTAAAATCCTTTATGGTAGGGATTCACGCGCCATTGCCCGTACCCTTTTCTCGAGATGGTTGAAACCCCAATTGGGTATGCAGCCCAGGCTCTGGCCGTAGGGGATATGTCACTGACAGCCATCACTGCATCTCAGGAGCAACTCCCTAGGGAGTTGGTACTTACTGCTCGTCTCTCCTATGACAGGCACTTCCCTCAGCATGGCAGCGTGGGTATAACCGTACCCCCTAACAACCCCTAGAGGACGCAATTCGAGTTCCTCAAAAGGGAACGTCTCAGGTTACATATGTAACCCTGGTTCCCTGAGCAGGGAACGAGACACTGCATCCTCAAGGCTCTTGGCCATGCTTTGGATGTGAGCTTCAGACGAAGACCGTCCTGCTCTACCGGCGTCCTTTTATACAATGGTCGCACCGGTAGTGACGCGCCGGTAGCGACAAGTCGCGCCGGAAGTCAAGTCAAGTCAAGTCACCTTTATTTATATACCGCCTTTAACAATACAGAATTGTGACAAGGCGGCTGTACAGTATTAAATAGGAAACAGTACATCAACAATGCCAAAGGCAACATTAAACACTCACATTATAGGTAAAGGTAGTTAATCAAAAACAATAAAATAAAATGCAATATTGTGTTAAGAGAAAGTGTCCCCAACTAAGCAAGCCAGAGGTGACAGCGGCAAGGAACCAAAACTCCATCGGTGACAAATGGAGAAAAAAACCTTGGGAGAAACCAGGCTCAGTCGGGGGGCCAGTTCTCCTCTGGCCAAAGTTCCTGTGGTCTTGTGCCAACAGCCGTCTAGGTGATGTGGTCTTTAATGTGGATCCGTCTCTGCGGCTCATCTAGTTGATGTAGACTCCGCTGACATTCAGGGCTGTAGAGGTCGTCTCTAGGTGCTGATCCACCGTCTGGGCTGGGTTCGGACTGGATCCGGGGGACTGCAGTGACCATCTGATCTGGATACGGACTGGATCTGGTGGTTAATGTGACCTCGGAATAAGAGAGAAACAGACTAATATTAGCGTAGATGCCATTCTTCTGACGATGCACAGAGTACATCGGGTGTTATGGGAAGTGTTCCCGGTTCCGGTTGACCTAATTAGTGCAGCCTAACAATCCTTTAACGGATTTGAATTATAAGAATGTGGATTTGTTATGTGTAAGCAAGGTTAAAGAGATGGGTCTTTAATCTAGATTTAAACTGACAGAGTGTGTCTGCGTCCCGAACATTGTAGGGTAGATTGTTCCAGAGTTTGGGTGCTAAATAAGAAAAAGATCTGCCGCCCGCGGTTGATTTTGATATTCTCAGTATTATCAAATTGCCAAATTCAAAGTGACATCATAGGCTGTCGCTGGCCAACTCTGTTGATGTTTTTGTATGTAGATTTCAGACACGGGTCACACAGACGGTGTTCCCCCTAGCGACCCCTAGAGGACGCAGTGTCTCGTTCCCTTCCTAAGGAAACCAGGGTTACATACGTAACCTGAGACGTTCTTATTGTTAGAGTATGTACAATGAAATGTTGTAGCAAAAGTGTGATAAATTTTCTCATTACATAAACTTCTTACGTCTACCTCTTTTGTGTCAAAAAAAAGCATTAGTTTAAATGTCTGCTGAGAAATATCTATGCTAGGCAATGCAGTCAAACTTACAAAGGCAGCACTCTGATATACAGCACTTTTTGTTTACAGAAATGTATTAAATAATATGTAATAAACAACAGCCATCAAAAAAGCTGGCTATTGTAAACATGTAAAGTTACATAGGCAGCGCTCTGATATATAGCGTTGAATTTACATAGACAACTAATAGATTACAGTTTTTGCCCATTGCTTGAACACGTTTTGCAAAACTTGGCTCATCATGTCAAAACTCTACACACAAGCAAATAAGACACAACACTGGGAAATAAACCATTCACATCTATGTCAAAATGAAACTCTGCTATCAAAACCTAACAATCCTTTGTCAAAATGTCGCTCTAATGACAAAATGATACCCACTTGCATCATATGAATACACTTTCAAATCAACAGCAACACACTAGTCTACTTTATATAAAACACTGTAGGCTTGTGTTTGCACTGTTTTTATTCAGTTCCACAGAAGGCACATTTTCACAACACCCAAAAAATGAAATAATAAATACTGTACATTACAGTCGTGTACATTACAGTACAGTAAATTCAGTTAAAGCAAAAATAAAACAAAAAATACACTACTGTAAACACAGAAAAACACAATTGTGCACAAGTGGACTTATGGATCCTGCCGTCTGTTGGGGTCTGGCCACAGGATCTCATCAACATCACAAGCAATGTCTTCTCTCGCTAAGCATCGGGGAAAATATCCCCTTGTGTGCCGAATCCATCCATGGATTGACCTTACCTCAATGTCTCCGCAGGCCTGTTCCATTGCCTGCAGAAGAGGCATGCGGGCATGTGGTTGGCGGTCATATACGTGCCATCTCCAAGCGGAAAAAAACTCTTCTGTAGGGTTGAGAACTGGCGAGTAAGGGGACAAATACACAACTTCAAATTGATCATGGTTGGTGAACCAGTTCCGGACGATAGCAGCCCGATGGAAACTGACATTATCCCAGACAACAACAAACCTGGGCTGCTCTGGTCTGTCCTGTACAACTGCATCATGAAGTGCATCTAAAAATGTGATTATGTGTTGCGCATTATATGGACCCAGTTTGGAATGATGGTGCAGTAGCCCTCGGAGGCTTATGGCGACACACAATGTGATATTTCCTCTGCGCTGCCCCGGGACGTGCACAATCGCCCTTTGGCCAATTATATTACGTCCCTGTCATCTACTTTTGCTAAGGTTGAATCCAGCCTCGTCAATGTAAATAAATTCATGAGGCTGAGCAGCTCCATCCATGTCCAAGATTCTCTGCAACAAAAAATACATATTGTGGATGGCATTACTCGAAACACACAACTACACTACTACACATACAGAACCGCCCCACCCCACCACACAGGTACCTGTGTAGCTTTCTGAATATATCTATGTGGTACTGATCCAATGGTATACATTCAGCTGTTACTGGACTGCACACATTCTGTATTGTAAATGTAAAGGACTGTAACACTTACCTGTACATATTCATGTCGAAGTCCTTTGACCCTGACACTGTTCCTCTCAAATGGGACCCTGTACAGTTGCTTCATGGTCATGTTGTGCTTTACCAAGATGCGTCTGATAGTGGTAATGCTTAGTCGATTTATGTTGTTGAATACCTGCCTATCTTCAAGTATTTGTTGCTGTAGCTGGTGGAGACGGATTGCATTGTTTGCTCTGACTAGGTTCACAATGGCAAGTTCCTGCTGTTGGGTGAACAGGCGTTGGCGTCCACCCCCAGTAGGTCTTCTAGCCATTCTGTAGAAAAATTGTTATTGGTTTGCTTCTTTTTTACAGTACTGTATATTGTACTTTACTGTGTATACCATACATAGTACTGAAACATCTCAACACGTTATCACCGTATGTTTCACAAAACTACTGCTTTTGTTCAAAAAGGAGCATTAGCCACCCTGAAATACAGTACATGTGATATGGCAATGTGATATGGTGCAGTACTTTAAATACTCTACATACAGTCTGAGTAGAGAGTTGAAGACGTACCTGTTTTCCAGTCGGAATGTCCTTATTATGGGTGAAACTGTAACACGGCTTAGATTAGGCTGGACTCTCTGCCCAGCTTCCCTCATAGTCAGGCCATGGTTTATGACATGGTCCACCAAAGTTGCTCTTATGTCATCAGAAATAATGGTCCTTGCATGGCCTCTTCGACCACGTCCTCCTCTCTCTCTCTCTGTGTCTTCCTCTTCCTCTACCTCTGCCTCTAGCTCTCCCTGCTTCCATGCTTGCAAAATTCTCAAAATGGCTTAAGTGAGGTCTTTTTGTAGCTGGCTGATTGGTGTTCCATTTTGTAAGTAAGTGTTTTCAGGTGTGTGTCTAAGTATTTTCAACTGCCCAATGTGTTTTGTATTTTGAATAGATGTGTTTTCCCACTGGTACCCTGAGATTTAATTTTTGAACGAAGTGTCTTATGTATGAAATAGTGTGTAGTGTGCAGGAGCAAGTGTGTTGTAGAAAGGATCAAGCGTGTTGCAGAATTGCAACTAAAGTGCTAAGCAGCAATTTTGTTTAAGGTATGGTTACACTTTGTTTAAGGTATAGTAACAACAACTTCAAGTTATGTTACTCTGGTTTAAGCATGTGTCTATAGTGTTCAAGCAATGGGTAAAAACTGTAATGAGACCAAAGACTGCCCCTTGGATTTGCCCAAAACAAACTATATCTCACGTTTAACCATTATAGAAACATTAGAGCCAGTGGCAAATTCCAAAGTGGCAAATAGACGATATCTTTATTGACAAACTGCATATTAAATATATATATATATATATATATATATATATATATGTGTGTGTGTGTGTGTGTATGTATGTGTGTATATATGTATGTATGCATGTATGTACATGCGTAAATGCGGTGTGCGGGGGGAAATATATCTATATCCATCTATCTGTTTGTATATATGTATGTATATACATGTGTATGTGTGTACATATATCTATATCTATACCTATGTACATATGTATAGATATATGTACACGCACACATATACATACATACATATATATGTATGAACATGCGTATGTGTGATGTGCATGTGTATCTATTTCTCTATCTATTTATATGTATGTATATGTATACTGTATATGTATGTATGTATGTACATATGTGTAGGTGTGTACTTATATCTATTTCTATGTATAGATGTATATGTACACGCACACACACACATATATATATATATATATATATATTCATCAAACTTAGGTGTGATTTCATTTGTGTGTGTGTATGTTTTTTGAGTATGTGTGTATGTTTATGTATCTTTTTTATTGGTAAGTAATTACTATATACTCTAAACATTCTTTTTTCGTAACTACATGCACTGGACAATGTGTTCTCCATTTTTTGATGTAGTGTCTAATGAATGATCGGTAGAGCGTATATTATTTACTAATGTGTATGTGATTTGAAAGCTTTGTTTGATTTTGAGTAAAGGTGAAATGGTTTTGAAGCGATTGTTTAATTTTGCCAGAAGAGTCAGGGGTTCAGTGAATTTAGTTTGAACATTTGGATTTGTGTTTAAGGTTTTGAGAAAAAAAGTGACCGTTTCAAAAAATGTGTTTTAGCATTTCAGAAAAACTGTAAAACACACCTGGCAGTTGCTTTCTAGTAACCCTTCAGACCTTGATTAGCTTGTTCAGGTGCGTTTGATTAGGGTTAAAGCAAAACTATGCAGTGCTGTGGCTCTCCAGGACCGATGTTCGCCACCCCTGGTTTACAGTTTTGCAAAAAGAGTGCATGTGATCTGCAAACAGTGTCTAAACTGCCTAAACTTGTTCAAAGTTTTGCAGAAAGAGTGATTTATTTGATAAATTCGTTTAGGCTATTGAGAATTTGGTTTAGAGAATGGGGTTTAGTGTTTTAGCAAATGTGAAAAAGTGTCATTTATATTGACATTTTTGACTATATTTATGTGTTTTTTTTTATTCTCATCTTATTGTTATTGTCTGTGTGTTGTTGTCTCTGTGCACTGGAAGTCTGCCACACTAAAACAAATCCCTTGTATGCACAAGCATACTTAGCAAAAAAAGCTCTTTCGGATTCTGATTCTAAATCTGAAGACTGGCGAAATGATGCTGAAAATGTAGATTTGATCACAGGAATAAACTAGATTTTAAAATATATTAAAATAGAAAGCAGTAATTTTACAGTTTTTTACGATTGCTTAGGCACGATTTTAAAAACAAGGCTCATTTTGTCAAAACCCTACACACAATTCACACATCTACACACACAAGTAGCAGAACATCTCAGATCTTTTGCAAAATGAAACACTTAATTCAAAACTGTACAATAATTTACCAAAAGCCCATTTTGGTACCATATGGCACACACATGGTTCATACAGTCGGATTCTGTTTGAACCACTTACACACTGCTGTGCTCAATCTTAAACACTTGTAACATTTCTACCTTTCTAATGATACAGTCTGGGTTTGATTTTTTCTCCTTTTTGAGATATTGTTAAAGAACATGAATATTTTGACCAAACACAACACACGAGACAAGTACTGCACCTTGATGAAACTATTTATTTATTTTCATGTACTAAAGTCAGTCAATACTGAATATTTGAATGAAACATTCCTAACAAAACATTTTTCCAATTTCCATACGGTATTACTGAACATACCATTGTACTGTAAGCTTACAATAATACTGTAACAAATTACATATCCAGTTCAGTACAGAAACAAAATAAAAAATAAAAGCCTAAACATCTCTCCGCCTAACTGGATCTGGCCACAGGGCCTCGTCAACATCACAGGCTATATTTTTATTTGCAACGCGGAAAGAATCTTTTGGAGTGAAGAATCCACCCTTGTATGGATGCTGCTTCAATTTGATCACATGCTTCCTCCATAGCTTGAATGAAGGCCATCTGGACATGGGGCCGGATCTCATAAACCTTCCTCCACCATGCTGAAAAGAACTCCTCGATGGGGTTTAGGAAGGGGGAGTATGGTGGAAGGTATTGAACTGTAAATTGTGGGTGTTGATGAAACCAGTTTTGGACCAGAGCGGAACGATGGAAAGCTACATTGTCCCAGACGACAATGTATTGCATCTGGTCCCTTTGGTTTGCTGCTGTGATAATATTGTGTAATCTGTCTAAAAATGTAAGAATGAGGTCAGTGTTGTAAGGACCCAAGTTGGCATGGTGGTGGAGGACCCCATTCTGTATAATGGCAACACAAAGGGTAATGTTACCCCCACGTTGCCCTGGTACATTGACAATAGCCCTGTGGCCAATGATGTTTCTTCCCCTTCTTCTCACTGTTGTCAGGTTAAATCCAGCCTCATCAATGTATATAAACTTATGCGGGACTTCTTCCGCATCCATTTGCAAAACTCTCTGAAATACAGCAAAATATCACATTGCGTAATCAATATACTGTAGGTCTCAGGGTTCCCGCGGGTCCTTAAAAAGTCTTAAATTTAGTTTATCAAATTTAAGGCCTTAAAATGTCTTAAATTGTACAAGAAAGTCTTAATTATGATTAAGAGGTCTTAAATTTTAGGCACGGGAAGACCAGAATTGCGATACAGCTTAGTGCCACGATTAAACTTCAAAAGGCTGTGATTTCGTTAAATAAACACGAGCGCTGCGCGTTCAAAGTCCGGTGCTGAGCTGCTTTGTGTACTGCGGTTACCGGGGAAACGCATGTCTGCAGTTCCGAATGCGCCATCTGCTGGCAGAGATTGAATGTGCATTTTCAATAAGTCTGTTGTTTTGAGTAGAGTATTCTTGCCATACAGGAGGCTGTAGTTTCAGGACCGCATTTCTAGGACCCTGTAATTTTTATTTATTTATTGTATTGTATTGTATTGTATTGTATTTATTTATTTGTCATATGTATGCATTAACAGCTCATACTATTTATAGCAGTTGTTATTCAATTCTGTATATTATTATTGTTAAGAAAATACTGAATGTAGTTGTTTAATTGTATACACTTAATTATTGTCCTAACCAACTCCTAATCCTAAACTTACCCCTGGGCAACCCTCTTGAAATATTTAACCTAATTTATTTCAATATATTCTAGACTTCAGTTCATTAGCCGCTGCGCTTCATGTCTGACGTGTGACCCACGTAACAAAGTGAAGTAAACAGTAAAACAATTGCCATACAAATTAGTGTGTTTATTAGTACTTTAATAAATTTAAAATAATTTGAATACAAATACTAATTTACAACACACGTTTTGGACAGTTAAATGGGCTAAATGGAGATTGCAGACACCCCCTTGAACACTCAACTTTATGTCAGCTTTTACATTAAAAATAAGATGGAAAGATAAAAAAAAAAATAATAGTTTCAATGGATCTAGTCTTTGCATCTGTTTGATGTTTCTTTGTTGGAATGGAATTGCTAGATGGCACTGTCCCAAAAAATAGGGTCCCAGAAATGTGGTTTTGCAGGAACATAGTATTGGGGTTGTTTTTGTTCAGACCAAAGTGAAAAGCGACCCATATTTTTACCCTGCAAACATGCAGAGCTGTAAATGTGAACTGGTGAATCATTAAGAAGATAATTCATCATAAAAATCTAAACACTAACATGTATTTTTATGTTTTTTTAAATTGATATAATAATTTATTGATAATTATTTCAATTAATATAAGTAATACTTTTGACTCATCTATTTTCTTAGAAATGTGAAATGTATCACTTTATAAAACCTTTTGTTTTTGTGAAAAATCTGAACGGTAAATCAATTTTTACAGTAGTTTATAGTCATTTTACAGTTTAATATTTAACCATAGACATTGCCTTACCCTGCTCATATGGTATTAATTTTATTTGTGCAGGTCTTAAAAAAGGTCTTAAAAAGTCTTAAATTTGAGCTTAAAAATCCTGCAGGAACCCTGGGTCTGCTATACTCTTCCTCTTCCCCTACCTTGTTCTCTCCGGATTCCCCCTCTCATCACGATAAGAATTAGTCTTCCTGCGATAATACCGATAAAGTCTAGTTGTTGACATATTTCTGTGTGTGACAGTACGTACTGATATGCTGAGGGCGGACGTGAAACAAGTATATCGCTAAATGAGGAGCTCCAATCTAGAACTGGTTTGGCAAAAATTGTACAGTGCAACAAAAATCGGCCTTTATTAACGTAGGCTACAAATAATGTACTAGTAGCATGTGTGCGATGCAGTTTTGCATGTGTATAAGATTGTTTACAAACCTTTTGTCCAACAAAGATATAATTTATTGACATGCTTCTTCTCCAAATTAACTTCATCCCAGCAGGCACACAACGTCATAAGACGTTGGTATTTGGTTAGATTTAGGTTGCGACGTCGGGTGACCAAAATTCAACGTCGAGCCAACGTCTAAAGACAACGTTAGATTGACGTCTAATAGCGATATCAGCTGACGTTGATATTTTGTTGTTTTTAGGTTGTGTTGCAAAGTGACCAAAATCCAACGTTGAGTCAACGTCTTAAGCCAACGTCATATTGATGTCAAATACTGACATTTAGTCATCAGGTATGGCAACCAAAACCCAACGTCTCCTAGACATCATAATTGTAACGTCCACCCAACGTCAAATTCTGACATCATTAGACGTTGATCTTTCATTAGTTTCAGGTTGTGGCATTAACTAACCAAAATCCAACGTCGAGCCAACGTCTCAAGCCAACGTCATATTGATGTCAAATACTGACATTTAGTCGTCAGGTATGGCAACCAAAACCCAACGTCTCCTAGATGTCATAATTGTAACGTCCACCCAACGTCAAATTCTGACATCATTAGACATTGATCTTTTGTTAGTTTTAGGTTGTGGCATTAACTAACCAAAATCCAACGTTGAGGCAACGTCTCAAGCCAACGTCATATTGATGTCAAATACTGACATTTAGTCATCAGGTATGGCAACCAAAACCCAACGTCTCCTAGATGTCATAATTGTAACGTCTACCCAACGTCAAATTCTGACATCATTAGACGTTGATCTTTTATTAGTTTCGGGTTGTGGCATTAACTAACCAAAATCCAACGTCGAGCCAACATCTCAAGCCAACGTCATATTTATGTCAAATACTGACATTTAGTCGTCAGGTATGGTCATCATAAGACATTGATCTTTCATTAGTTTTAGGTTGTAACATTTACTAATTCTAACATTTAGTCATAAGGAACACAGTACAATATATATATATATATATTGTATATAACTGTATATATTTACAGCATTTTTCTGTCATTTTCAATTACCCTAAACTCTGTAAAATACAAAGTACATCATATTTTTTAATGTTTAGATGTTTTTACATTCACACACTGCAAATCTAAACACAAACATAGCTGACTTATTTTATCACACCAAATAATGCACAGTTTGTTGTTAAAGAGTAAAGCTGCACTACTCTCCATGTTGAAACTTTCAGGCCTCTGTCCATGCACCAGTTGATCCAAATTGTGTTGCAAAGGAAATTGTGAACAGAGAAAAGTACACATAATCCTTACAAGCTCATACTCTCCAAAAAACACACATTGACTTTCACAAACACAAGGCATACAGCCATCGTAAAGTATTGGTATATGTTATCTTATCAGAATATGCATTTGTTATTTGTGTGAGAGAAACCCTATCCCTAATGACCCTGGTGAAAAAAACAGCATAGGTATGTGTGTGCTGGTAGGTATGTTTTGAAGCTGGAATGCTGGTTAGGTAGGGTCAAGGACCAGCATAAACCAGCAAAGGACCAGCATAAACCAGCAAAGGACCAGCTTAAACTGTATTATAAACTGTAATAAAACAAGTATAAAATGTTTTTATTTGCAATACCAAATCCTAATAATTTAGACGTTAAATGCATCTATACTATGAATATGCAAATTATATCAAATGCAAATAATATAATGACTACACATACATTTGTGTGTCAGTGAATACATGCAAAGCCATTCAGATTGAACATTTTCTTAAACCTTAACAATTTCTGTTTTTGTTTCCATGTAGTCTTCTTAAACAGGTCATCTAGTAAGATTTCAACTTCTTAACTAGTTTTAGTGTGTAATGTACTGTACCTGTGTGAGCATAAGTTCAATGCAAACAAGCAAATTTTGTTTTACAGAATTACAATAGCATGTAATACAGCAAATGCCTGGTAACAGACTGCATGACTTAATGACATCATAAACTGACACAAACCCCTTTCTCCAAGAACATCCAATAAAGCGGATGAGAATGACAAAAGTGAAAGTGACTTCTGGCCAGGTATAGTGACCTATACTTTGAATTTCTACTCTGCATTTAACACAGTGTATTTTGTCACTGAATCCAAAAAAAAAACAAAAAAAAAAACTTTGAATTAGCCCATTCTTAAATCACTAGCTTAATTTCTGACAGCTGTTTTGAATAATTCTTTTTTTAAGTCACTTTATTTTGATGGTCTGTTGACTATAAATAACACTGCACTTAAATGTCTGTTGACTCTTAGTACAGTGTTAGTACAGTATTAGTAGACTGATCGGTCAAGTTAAGAATAAGTTGACATGTTCTTGTAACCTGTAGTCAATAGAATGTCTGTTCAGATGGCTTCACAATAAACAGTTGGCAGATATTAATCAGACAGTCTACTGATCCTCTATTGAGACTTACTTGACATGTAGGTGCAACATTACTTATTGTCAACAGAATGTTTAAAAGGGATCATTAAAATAAAGGGTTACTAAACATCTTACCTCAAATCAGATTTCTTCTCAAATCTTCTCCAACACAAAACTGGAAAAAACAAAATAAAACAATTCAAATACAAATGAAACAAAAATAAATATAAACTTTAAACTATATTTCAAAGCTTTTTCCAGCATTGACAATATAAAATAGCATTTTTTTCCCTATTAACAAAACTTTATTACTAGACCTTTCAGTTATGTACACAAACTCGGAAAAAGTGTAATTATAAATGAAATATGAACCAAATAAACTAAAAATTATGGAAGTACATCACGTCTGTCTCATTCATGGTACTTGTACAACTTCAACAATAAAAAATAAAACATTTAACAATACATTACAAATACGACACACATTTAACTAGCTTTATATATATATATATATATATAACATTACAATAGATAGTTCATAAACCCCCACTGTCCTTACCTACTATTGTTATGTCCAACAGACAACCCAGCTCTCAAACTACACATCACAATATGCAGACCAAAAACTAGAGTGACAACATGCTGACAGACAACATACACCAGATCATTTTCCACTTATTTTGTAAGAACACAAAATAAATATGGTTTTCTGCTCATAAATGTATCATTATGAATCACCATACTACCACACGAACCGATCGCCTATTCAGGGTTACGTAAATGACAAAATATGATTATAATCATCACTTGACAGCCTACAAATCAAGTCTTACCCATGCAGTGCACGTATTATATACACACACACACACACACACAATACAGTAACATACCTAACACTAAAATTTTAATCATCATCACAACACGACTGATTTATTCACAACACTAAGGGAGCTCGTCAATCACCTCTCTCCCTTCCGAGGTCCGTAAATCAATATAACATGTACACAAAGACAGGCCCTAGTACGCCCTTACTCACCACAAAGTATTAATAATTTTAATTAACAACCATACTCCTTAGTTTTTGCGGTGCATTGTCAGACTTTTCAGGGAGCGAACGTTCCAGTGCACTGGAAGGAATCGCAGATTGAGACAGCCCTTAAAATGGCCGACTCCCTCATCAATTCCCTGATAACTTAACAAGGCAGTTAATTGAGTAACAAGGCATTACGTACCTTCCAAACATCTCAATACTAAGAATTAATTACATTAATAACACGATTTAACCAGAAATAGACAATTATTTCATATTTTAATTCATATGATAACCAAGTAAATTATACGAATCTAGTCATGAAATAAAACGTTATGTTTTAAACATTTATTCACAAAATACAACCATAACTATAACAAATAAAAGAAAAACAAAAACTGCTTTCAAAATATCATGGATGACTTATATTAATGCACGTATGATTAAGATTACAAAGAGAGAATCCCGAGCACATGCTTGCCTCTTCACCTCAAAACAAAATGGTGTCGTTTCCTGGCAAAGCGGAAGTACGTTAATAAATCACGCATGTACTCCCTAGTGGATGAAATTATATATACATCATAATTACACAGAAAATTAAAAATGTTATTACAAATACAAAACTTTAAGCATGCATTTTCTTTTCTTAACAATAATTGAATTTAAAATATTAATATTTCAAACGAATAATTAAGATCTTTTTACATGTTTTTGGATTCATATTATATCATAACACGTATAATTACTTTAAAAATATCTGTACCTACTGTGTAATATGTCCATCTGACCTTAAAACCTACTTACATTGTATGTGCATGACTATATTTATTGTAAGTATTCTCTATACTGAAAATGTTATGCTGTCAGACATATATTTTGGATCAATCAACACGCTATCAACATCGATGTGAACAGGTTTTTCATCCATAAAGTAAATGAAACAAATCATAAGACAAAAAAAAAAAATCAATAATAATAAATAAATCAATACATTAATGCACTAAAATTCCTTCTATAAGTAAATATTTTATTTATTTCTTTTATATTTGCATTTGAAAAAGTATAACTAATTTTATAATATGTTATTTACATAGGGTACCCAAAGTTGTAGAAATACTCAAATAAACTACACAAATGCAGAAAATAACAATTATTAAATGTAAAACCACAGTGCTATATAAGAAATTGCAACTTATCATTACTACATGGCAGCTTTAGATCAATAATGAACTCATAAAAAACAATACCATTCATACATTATCTTATGGATATATACTTATACTTTATAAAATCACTGTCACAATATTTTACATCTCATGTACTCACAGTTTTACATTTCATTCATAGAAACATATCACTTTCTACAATTATACCACATTATGATTACAGTCAAAGCTGATTAAAGTTAATAACTGCATACTAATATACCAAACTATAAAGTTCCACCTGCTTCACTTTTATACTTAAAACAAAAACACATTGACAATATGGTCAAGTTAACATTTACCAAAACAAAACAATTTTTGCATATGAAACAAATCATGTACTTAACATTATATGAAATACTTTACATAGTTTAATCCCATAATACAAACAACCTTTCAAATATTTAGTTATTCTGTATAATATACTTTGTAAAATGTACAACTTAGCAAAAACACAAATTGTTACTAGTTTGTGTCAGGACAGAAAGGACCCAAGAGCGGATGAGGCAGAGAATAATTTTATTAGCCAGTAACACTAGCAAAAAAAAAAAAAAACACATGGAAAAAGCTAAAATAAATAGTCCGTAGACAGAAAAAAGGCACAGTTCCGAAATCCAAAAAAATCCAGAAAAATCCAAACCCCGTCCGGGAAGAGCGGTCAGCCTCCTTCAGCGCCAGTAGAGAAGAAGGGCAACGAATCCGAATCGGCAGGCAGGAGAATAGTCGAGCAGAGCAGGGTCGAGAGAAGTGCAGACAGAGATGTGGACGGTAGCTAGTAACAGCGTCAAAAACCAGAGCACGGATCAGGTCCACAGAGACAATCCGAGAAGAGCGAGCACTAAGGGCAGAGCACACGTTACACCAACTGGGCAGAGAAGAATCTAGGTTCACTTGACTAGACTGGAGACAAACGAAAGTAGAACTCGCAAACTCTCAGAACATACTGACACAATACAAAGAGAACAGTCAGGAGAAATAGACCAACTAATTAAAAGGTGAGGCGAAGCAGGTTTTTTGCTTATTGTAATAGCCTTGACAATCCACAGAAGATCCAGCACTTCCTATACATCTTGGAAAGATTTTTTTTACAACTGGTTTAAAAAAAAAATTTTCACCTAGGCACACATAGACATCAAGAACCAGCCCATCAATCTCAGCAATGGTGACAAACGACATATTTAGATAAACAGATCAACTCTGAACTCTCATAATTTATTCATGCCGCAATGCATGATGGGAGTCATGGATGAGTTCTGATTGGCTACAACACGCTTTTTGATGGTCACCGTTGTTGTGATTCCCACACTGATTCTTCATGTCTGTGTGTCTAAATTAAGATAAACTTTTTTTTCATCATCTGTCTGATTATGGCAAAACTGATTGATCTTTTGTTCACAGTTTTTTTTGTAATCTGTAAGGAAATTCTATGTCAAATACTCAAGTCACTATATGATGATTAAGTCAACCACAGTCAATGGCATCTTATTGACTTTTGCTTTTGGCTTGTCTGGCTGTTATAACTCAGTAAGTGCAGCCAAACAAGACCTAATATTGATGATTTAAGAGCCCAACTAATGCAAACACTGACCACTATAATGGTTGCTTAAAAATTTTGGTTTTCTCCTTTGGTGATTCTGCTTATTAACATCAGGTGTCTTCAATAATGATTAATCATCACTTCGTTAATCACCTCATTATCTTGTTAACTTCAACACTGCTTCAGTGTTTATATGTGTCCACACTCAGAGTGTTAAATTAACACTGGGGATTTTGCTGTGTAGTAACCTATCTAACACAAATCAAAGCTGACATTTTTAGATCATTATAACCTGTTACCCAAAAACTTTTTTAATGTATACAAAATGAAGGCAAAAACACAACGTTTAAAATACTGTAATCTATTAAAACACCTTATGATGTCCAGATGCAAAATACATTAACTAATAAAACACATTTAACTTACGTCAAATTGCCAACTGCGTGTGCAGTATCATCAAAGACTATGGTAGCACATGGAACACAAACAAACATAAACAAGTTACTAAAACTATTTCAATACACGGCAGAAACTTACAAAATCATCTAACTGCTGTAAACTTAAAACTAAATTTTTTAAATTGACTACTTAAACTACACAAAAAAAACTTTTTTTTTCTCAATTAATTCACAAAAATATAGTAGCCTACCTTTAAATACAGCTATTACAACGATTGACACATAAACTCCATATATTTCAGTAATAATTTAGGATTACTATTGTTTACAGAAACTTTTAAATACAGTTTTCAATACTCTATTTTTGTCCTACCTACAGATCTAAGGACAAACGCCGCCACAAATACCAACACACAACCATACAATCTAATGAAACATCATATTTAAAATGCACATGAAATACTAAAAACAAAACATTCAAAACTATTTAAAACTTCAAAAATATAAATAGGTTTTACTGCACATAAAAAAACCACATTTTTACATTTAATAACATATTATTACTTCTATAACCTACTTTTCTATAAAATTTATGGACTACGCATTACACATTAAACTGAAACTAAAAACGATTTTAATTTAAAAAAAGGCCTGTAACAACTATCAAAAAAATAGAAATAGGCTACATTTTCAAAACTCAATCACACAAAACAATTTTGTATTAAATCAAGTAATCAATGCTTTATTAACATGGCAATGACAAAACAACCAACACATGAATTTAAAACAACATATTTAACATTGATAAAATATGAACATACATTATTACCGAACAACAGAAACATATTTACATATAGCTATAAGCTACACAAGGTAAATTACAAAACAACAGCAAACAACCAAAAAATATTAAAAATCCACCATGATGTTAAATAGAATTTAACATCATTAACATTTGAACATAATTTAAACACACAGCCTTAATATCCATAAACAACTGGTCCTTCTACATAGCAAACATAACTTCACGTAACATTACGCATAACTATATACACCTACTGACATGCACCTGCTGCAGATATCTCCTCCGCTTCAGCTGCCGCACACACAAGCTCAGCTTCACCTCTTGCAGACATCGCCGGCGACCAGTGGCGGTTCTACACTGAATTTCCGGCGACTCCAGCCTCCCCAATTTAAGAAAAAATATATACAATAATATACATAATAAAATATAGAATAAATATAGAATAAATCACACTAAAAAAAATTAAATTATTTCACTGCAGAACAGAAAACACAAACTGAAACTAAAATCTTACATTTCTGGCCTTTCTAGATGCAAAGTCATCAATAATGGCATCATATGAGATATGCTCCCCTATTGAATGGTATTGGTTTTAATGGTAAGTATAACAGTGTCTGCTGGTATATGATGGATTCTATTGGTGGGTGGGATGGTAAATCCTATTGGAAAAGTGTCCAAAACACACTACAATAAGGAATTTTGTAATAGTTTCACTGGAAAAAGTTAATGGTTCATAATATATATGTATATTAGGCTTTTATTGTGTTTTTTTTTTTTTAGCAAGGTAAGCATAGCAAGCATCATAAGCAAGAAGGCTAACAAACCTAAGAGTTAACGTTATACCACTAATTAACATAATGACATGAATACATAATCATACAGAGAGAACATTCTTTTTTTCCTAAATTGGGCACCTGACAGCTTTGGTCTTTTTCTCTCTATTGCTGTGTTTACTTTGTAAACGACAATCAGCAGATTTCTTATCCCCCAATGCTGTCACTCATGACCAGAAGTCAAGACTAAAACAAATTACCTCCACATCATAATCGTTTATTACCTATTTTTATTAGCAATTTCACACAATTAAATAAATAAAAAAAAGTGCAACTTATTGGTCTGTGTTTATAATTTTTTTCTCTTTTTTTTTCAAAGTAATATTTTGAATTAAATGTGCGTTATTTGTAATAAAGTCAGGTCTCACTGACAGTTTAGCCCACCTCCTTGTCCGCTTCATTTGGGAGAGGTGAACTGTACTCTGCTCCCCTCCCCTCATCTCCTCTCCTCTCGCTCAGCTTCTGTGCGGCTCCTTCAGCAGCAGGGGCGGCACAGGTATCATAGACAATAGAATTTTTTTTTTATTGAAGATGATTTTTTTTCCTCCAAGTTTGTGTGCCGCCCCCCACGTGTCATGAAAAAATGCCGCCCCGGGCGGCTGCCCCGTTCGCCCATGCCTAAAACTGCCACTGCCGGCGACTCTACGTTTACCTGCAATTCAACTGTTGCGGACACCGACCCCACTTCACCTGCTGCAGGCACGGAAACCTCGGACGTGGATTCTTCAGAAGTAGACGGACTTTCCTCGGAAATGTTGGCGATAGCAACCACATTATCGTTTTGAATATGCAGCTTCAGTACACCACCGTCTAAAAAAATGCTCCTCTATGTCTTAGGCGTCCTGTAGCAGATGACTAAGTCCACAATTAACCAAATACCTGTGCAGGATGGAATTGTTTGCAGAAACATTCATATCTCCGATATCTCCTAACACAGTAACATTGGCGATGGCACTTGGCTTATACATCCCCGTTTTCTGAAGCATCTTGCACTTGCAGCATCTGTGAAACTTCGCCTTCGGCTGAAAATCCACCTGCGCAGTTTTACAGTTTCCGCAGGTCCGAGAAACAGTCACCTCCGCCCTAATCACCTCACCGCTGATAGAAACAACAGGGTCTTCTTTTATGGGATTATTTTTGTGCCAATAAGAATGAACGTAACTTTATAAAACTGAACGTAACTTTCCAAGAAACAATCAAAAATATGCCACTGCAAAAGAAGAAAAACACAATGAAAATGAAAAAATGAACTCAGTCGCACAAATTTAACATGCTCTTCAAATATGCTTCATTCTTTGTTGATTCATTTTAAAGAATCGTTTTCGCGAATCATGGATTCTGAATGCGTTGCCACAGCTTTCGCTTACGCTTTGCAAATTTTCGTTTGCTGTTTTGGCACAAACCTCTCGTGGGGGCGGGCTTAACAACGATCTACTCTGATTGGCTAATGAGCTTTTGATGGACAGTTGCTCTCGAACCTGGAAGCACAGACGGTGACGTCAGTGGCGCACATATTGGAAAGTTGTTGCAGTGTGCAATACGTCGTGCTTTGTTTACATTAAGTATTAATGTTATTAGTATTTCACCTACGGTCGTCTCTTAGTTTCTAAAGATGAGCTCCCAGGAGAGACACGGAGCGGCATCATCTTCCACCTCAGCTTGTCCCTCAGGGCAGCTTGAAGTAAGTTCGTGTTGCTAAAGTAACGTTAATCAATAATATTGATAAAAGTTTTATTCATGTACAGTGTGCAACAGTTCTGATAGTTTCTATAAACAAAGCACGACGTATTGCACACCGCAACAACTTTCCAATATGCGCGCCACTGACGTCACCGTCCATGCTTCCATGTCCGAGAGCAACTGTCCATCAAAAGCTCATTAGCCAATCAGAGTAGATCGCTGATAAGCCCGCCCCCACGAGAGGTTTGTGCCAAAACAGCAAACGAAAATTTGCGAAGCGTTGTAACACTCAGCCTACAAGGCAGGCTACACAAATAAATAATTATTTTTTCCCTTCCTTATTGAGGTTGTTTGGAGCAATACAAAAAAAAAAAAACAACAACACACAACTATTCACGATGAATGCAAACCGAAGTGTATTAAACACAAACAAGAAAACAAACACCAGGAAACGCAATATATAAAATATATTTACAATAAATGAATGTGTGTGCGTTTTCTACTGTCTGTTAAATCCAATATGGTTTTCGTGTGTGTGTGTGTGTGTGTGTGTGTGTGTGTGTGTGAATGTTGGGATCGGCCTCACCGGTGAAGTGTTTAAGTCCGGGAGCACGATGTGAAACAGCGCTGTCCTGTGACGGAATGCCCAAGCAAAAATAGTCCAAAATGAGTAAATCCAACACAAGGTATTTTGACGAAGACTACAGTTTTGCAGCTGGATTGAAGAGTCACAGCCGGGGACAGCAAGAGTGATCAGCGTGATCAATAGTTGTGTTGAGCCATGCGAACGTAGCTTCAGAACGCCGATAAGCCGGCTTCTTTTATCGACGTGAAAAATGGTTTTTACAGTCCGGTTAATTCTTCCGGTTAAGTTTGCTTGTGGGTGATAGCTTGTTGTTAACCTCTGTACACAACCCCATGTCTTGCACAAATCACTCAGAATGCTGGAGGTAAACTGAGGACCCCTGTCAGATACCAGGTACTTTGGGACCCCCCAACGTGTAAAAATCTCCTCCCGGAGAATTTTCACTATTTTCTGGGTCTTTTATTTCCACCCACTTAGTGAAATAATCCACCACGACAAGGAGGTAAGTGTTCAGTTTTTTACTAGTGGGGAACGGACCCATTAGATCCATCCCTAGCATGTGTCCAGGTTCTGTGATCTGTGAACTTTGTAAAAATCCAGCTGGCTTTGTATTACTGGCTTTGTATTTCTGGCATACCTCACAGCCTTTGACGTACGCCCAGACGTCTTTCCTGACAGACGGCCACCATGCACCTCCAAGATTTTCAGCAGGGTTTTTAACTGCCCAAGATGGCCTCCTAGAGGATTGTCATGGTAATCATGCAGGAAGTTGTTTATTAGGGAGTGAGGTACTACCAGCTGATATTTTTCTCCTTTGCTTTTCAGTGGGATTTTTCGGTACCATACCCCTTGTAGTTCTTCAAAGGTGATAGGTTGTTCTTTGACTGAGTGAGGTTGCCTGCCAGCCTGTAGGTGAGTGATGGTATCGTCCACACGTTGAGCCTTAGCAATTTCCTCTAGTGAATGTGGTAAAGTCGTTGTGAGATGAGAAGTAATTGAGAGGCAAGGGGCAGCAATATTAGAAGGTGGCTCATATACTCTGGATGAGGCATCCGGGCCCATGTTAAGGCAGCCCTTCCTATGATGGACCTGGAAGCTGAATTGTTGCAGGCGGAGCGTCCAGCGAGTGAGGCGTGAGGAGGTTTTGGGGCAATTGAAGGCCCAAGCGAGTGCAGCATGGTCTGTAAAAACGTCAAACCGACTTCCCTCCAGGTAATGCCTCCACTTTTCAACAGCCCAAACCACAGCTAAGCATTCTTTTTCAGATGTGCTATAATTTCTCTCAGCCCCTGTTAGGGTCCGTGAAGCATATGCCACCACCTTTTCTCCTCCCGCAGTGTGTTGAGTGAGGATAGCACCCAGCCCTACATCACTCGCGTCTGTGTGGACTTGAAAGGTTTTATTGAGGTTGAATGAGTACAGGTGAGTTTTGTAATGCTCATTTAAGTGCATCCATGCTATTTTGACATTCTGAAGACCACTCCCACTTCACTCCTTTCTTTTTAAGGTGGTTCAATGGAGCAGCTATGTCTGCAAATCGGGGTATGAACTTGTGATACCACCCTGCTAAACCCAGAAATCTTTGCAGAGCTTTGGGATCTTGTGGTGGTGGGAACTCTGCTACAGCCCTGGTTTTCTCTCGGTCAATCTCCACACCCCTCTCGGAGACTACATGGCCGAGAAACTTGAGCTGACATTTGAAGAAGTGGCATTTCTTCATATTCAGGGTCAGATTGGCCTGGGTGAGTTTATGGAAGACAGTGTTGAGATGTTGAATGTGCTGCTCTAAGGTTTTTGAATAAATAATGATATCGTCAATGTAGACAAAGCAGATCTTCCCTCTCAAGTCAGCCAGAACTCTCTCCATTAACCGCTGAAATGTGGCTGCGGAGTTCCTGAGACCATAGGGCATAGACTTAAATTGAAATAGCCCCTTGGTTGTAATAAACGCAGTCTTCTCCCTACTCAATTCCTCCACTTCCACCTGCCAGTACCCAGACTGGAGATCCAATGCACTAAACCAGAAGGCGCCTTCCAGGGATTCCAGGATGTCATGAATCAAAGCCATTGGGTAAGCGTCGGGTATGGTTTTGCTGTTTAACTTTCTGTAATCCACACAGAACCTGTATGAGCCATCAGGTTTGGGGACCAGGACCACAGGTGAAGACCAAGGAGAGAAAGATGGCTCAATGATGTTGTCTTGGAGCATCTGGTCAACATGTTGCTCAATGATTTGTTTCTTGATGGGAGAAACTTTGTATGCCCTGGATTTCAATGGTATGTCATCAGTCAGTGTGATTTTGTGCTGTACAACTGATGTTTTACCCAGGATGTTTGACGTGGTGCGGGGCCAGGCGGAAATCAACTTTAGCAACTCCTACGATTGTCAGAGTCCCATTGTGGAACCTCTGGGGTGAAGGACATAAGTTCTGGAAGTCTGCCTGTTGGTGGTAAGGCGTAGTATAAATTCACCTTAGCTGCTGTAAGGGAATGAGGTTGAGCAGAAGACGTAACTGGACCTGCTGGAACCTGTGATGACAGGAAAGAGTAATAGGTGTATCCTTTTCCAGATCTTAAGCCATACCTGCCTTGTGCTATTTCCAAAACAGCTCCAGTGGCGCTCAGGAAGTCCAGGCCAGCTATAAGGGGAAAGGCAAGGTGAGTGTTTTTCAGTATATAGGTATCCACAAGGCACTCTTGATCATGCCACATATACTGTAACTTCTGCAGGTCTCTGGACTGGTGGATCGTTCCATCTGCCATGATGAATTTCTGAGGGGTAGAGGTAATGACTGATGGACTTTCCTTCAGCTGCTTCCATAAGTTCTCCTGCATCAAGGTATAAGAACTTCCAGTGTCTAATACCGCCTTCACTTCCTGTCCATTTACCTTTACAGGAACGACGAGGAGAGATGTGAGTGGATGGGGTTGTGCCAGAGTCACTCCAGCCAGGTTTTTGTTGTTGGTACAGTCTGCAGACTTCTTGGTCTTGTCTCTGCTACCCTGGGTACCGACTTTTTGCCAGTAGTCCTTGGCTCCCATGCAATCATTTTCCACTAGTGACCCAGCCTTCACCAGCTGCTCCACTGTGTTCACTGTCCCCCGTAGACATCGTGCAACCCTGGGGTTGATGTTGTTCAAGATGCGATTCACCAACTCGTCCTCGGAAATCTCCGGTTTCCATTTCAAACAGAGGGCCAGGTAGTCATAACCAAAGTCCCTCAGGCGTTGTCACGGCTGCTGGACCAACGTCCTCAGCTTCTCCTCCACTTCTGAGAGGTAATCGTCTGAAAGAAAAGCTGCCATAAATGCCTTTTTAAGGATTACCAGTCTGTTACCTTAGCCTTCTCTGCCTTCCACCAGCTCTGAGCAGGTCCCTTCAGGATGGTACTCAATGTTCAGATGAGCTCGAGGCTGGGGAGGATGAGTCTCGCAGGAGTCGCCGAAAGTGGGGAACTCTAGGCGAATGGGAGGCCGAGCACAGAATGAGGATGAACCAGCCAAAACTGAGGAGGGAAGCACACTAGGTGGATGAGTATGTACAGGAGAATTAACGTCATAAGTAATATTTGAAGCTTTATGATTTGAACCTTTATCTTTAGCAACTGGCATTGGGGTCTGTGGACAATGGACAGGAGAAATGTGGGAGGGAGCTGGTGAGTAGGCCTGCATTCTGGAGAGTGTGGGAGTACTGGTAAGTCTTAATTTTTTCATTTGACTTTCCAATTTTGCATCTCTCCACAGAAAACAATCAGTTACTGCCCTTTCTAATTTTTCCAGTGACTTTTGGAAATAATCCTCTAACCCTGCAAAGCTAGCATCCACGGCCTGCCTGAAACTGGCCTCCCGATTTAATGTACTGTCCATTGATTGTTTGAAATCCTGTTCTACAGTTTGTACTTTTTGATTGAGAGCCAATAAATCCAGTTTTACCTGGGCTACGTCTGCTTGCATTGTTTGCACCAATCCAACATTAAAAAGACAACTCCCTTCATCATCATCGTTATCAGATTGTTCAGAATCAGATATATACAATGAGCTAAGCATGGATGTTATTTCGGCAGTGGGATTGCGCCTTGTCACAAATGGGCCTGCTGTAAAATCCACATCTGGTTGTTCATTTTGGTCATTTACAGGTGTATTAGGGTTATCTGCATTTGTTGTATTTGCAGCATTGCCATCAATAACAGCATCAGTATTTGGTACATCCATCCTGATAATTACATCAATCCAAACAAACCACAAAAGAGCGTTCCCCGTACGGGCCACCAATATGTAACACTCAACCTACAAGGCAGGCTACACAAATAAATAATTATTTTTTCCCTTCCTTATTGAGGTTGTTTGAAACAATACAAAAAAAAACAACACACAACTATTCACGATGAATGCAAACCCAAGTGTATTAAACACAAACAAGAAAACAATCAACAGGAAACGCAATATTTACAATATTTACAAAAAATGAATGTGCGTGCGTTTTCTACTGTCCTTTAAGTTCAATATGGTTTTCGTGTGTGTGTGAGTGTTGGATCGGCCTCACCGGTGAAGTGTTTAAGTCCGGGAGCACGATGTGAAACAGCGCTGTCCTGTGACGGAATGCCCAAGCAAAAATAGTCCAAAATGAGTAAATCCAACACAAGGTATTTTGACGAAGACTACAGTTTTGCAGCTGGATTGAAGAGTCACAGCCGGGGACAGCAAGAGTGATCAGCGCGATCAATAGTTGTGTTGAGCCAGGCGAACTTAGGCTTCAGAACGCCAATAAGCCGGACATGAAAAATCAGCTGACTGAGATGACGTCAGGGGACAAAAACATTAATAACAAATACACAACATTAAGAAAAACAATACGCAAATTACACAACGCACTAAAACTTAAATCAATATTAAAGACATTTTTCTGATGTCTCCCACGGTCCGCTTACACTTAGACGGAGGTTGCTTGTATGGAAACATCAAATTAGGGATCACAGTCACACCTGTTGCCCTTCCACACAGGACATCGACACCTTCACCAGAACGGCCTGAGAAAATGAGGAAAACAACAAATATAATTAAAAATCAGTACTACAATAAGCAGAATACACAATTTAACAACATTCAATAACACACTTACTAGGTTGAACTTCGACGTCGCTCAACTTCACTGGGCTTCTGCAATTTTGCGCTCGTAAAAACAGGTTGCACTTCTCGGCAGAAAACACGGCAACATCGTGGAACGTTTCTCGGCTGACCTGAAGAACCGCATTGAAATACTTATTTTTTCTCACTGCAGCTGTTTTAACAACCGACACACTATGAATATATCCACAGACACTAACTAGCTCTTCAGTTTTCTGTTTTTTTTTGCCGTGGATGCCATGATAGCGGTCTCAATTTGCAGAAATGACAAACTCTGCCTTCTCAGCAGTTTTATACCCTATCAGAATTACAATTGATACAAAAGCAGACAGACCAATTACCACTCCAGACAGACAGACAGCACCTGAACAGTTTAAGCAAAGGTCAAACACCTATATAAAAATCAAACAGAAAACCATATAAATACGCTATATACGTAATATTGGTTATTTATTTATCATTATTATTATTATTACTACCCTACTTTATTCATTTTATTTCATAAATACTTAATTACATAATTACCTATGTTTAAATAGACACAAAAAACACATACATAACCTATACATATTTCCTCATTAACAAAAACATCCCGTTTTTAATTCTTATATTGCTTATTCCAAATAAAATAATTATTAAAATTGACACATATTTCAAAACAAAATATAATTCTTAAAATATAAAAAAATATCCTAAAATTGCATTACAATCCTTAAAAACACAATAATAATACATCTAACTTTACCTAAATACTCATAACATCCATTTATTTCATACTTCAGAAGTCTCGTTATTAGAACTATTTACATGTAGTTTAGAATTGCATATTAAAATATATCTACATCCCAGTAATTACGTTCACTAAACACTAAAACATTGATACAAACTTCTCAACTACCTCACGTAAACAGCTCCGTATAAACTTAATTACTTCATCTTACACTTCTTACATTTGTAACATTCGACTATAAAGGACATTTCGCACACCACTACCTGCACTACAAATTAATTAAAGAACTGCCACATGGACTACAGTACATAACGAACAACTCAGTATCAGACATCGTTTTAATTAAAATAAACTATTAACACAACACATTTTGAACTAAATAAAACTAATGTTCTATCCTCTACATAAATAAAACCATCTTATTCTAAACTACTGTACATAATGCTAATTTTACCTTCATATCTTATTCACATAAGTGTATTTCAAACACATTAACTCTATAATATAAATAGTCTAGTTGTAATTACTTGACCTCGACTATAATAAAGTAACAATCGAAAACTAAAAACGAGATCAAAATAACATTTATTTTGAAATATGCCCAGACTTTACAGAAAGGACAATTGACAATTGACCGCGCCATCAACTATGTCACATGAACCTACTAATTACCATGCCAGGTGCAAAATAGGCCTCACGTTTTCTAATTATCATTGTTGGAAACTCAGAAGCGAAGACCAGGAGACTCTTGGGTATCTTCAGCAGAATTCTTTATTGAGAATGCGCTGCATAGCTCTGCAGTCCTCAAAAGTCTGACTAAGGCAGTGATACATTGTAGTTTATATACATTTAGGGGGCAGTCCCCTGAAATGTAGACAAAGCACCTGGGTGACGATCCCAAACAAAGCATGCAAATGAAGTACTCAAGTGTAGCCAAGTGCCCCATTTAAACCAGTCCTAATCCAATCATCATAACTACTCAAAGACTGGGCAGAGGCACCGAGAGGCATTACAAACAAAAGGTGAACATCTCAGTAATCTGGCTCATTTGACTTACAATAAAAGAACAGGAACTGGCAGGGACATCTTGCTACAAACTTTGCTTGAGAGAATCAATTGTCTGATAACCTCATATTTACCTTAAATGTTAAATACAATGTACTTTACCTTAGTTTTATTGTGATGCTATGTCAGAACATAGGATCAGTATATTTTCAACAGATTCTTAAATTTGTAATCCTACACCATACAAGATGTTAATTCTTACTTTTTTTTAAAATGAAACCTTTCACAAATACGCCTTCATACAAAATGAGTGATGCAGTTAGTAAATAGTCAATATAACTACATTATTTAATAATTTAAGACATTATCTATCTTATATAAACATTATAAAGTGGTAAATGTTTTCATGTTAAGTCAATATAATAAAACTAATCACTATGTTAAAAGATAAAAATCATACCTCTTTTTCAATATTTAAATAAAGCAGCAAAGATAGTCCAATATTTCTCACTTTCTCCTTTTTTCTTTCTCCTTCATATATGTTGTTTTTATCATTCTGTTGGAAACAATTCCATTTTCTGCACATAACATTTTAAAGCAGCTCATATTCATTTCATAGGTCGCAGGTATATACAGAGTATAATCAAGTCTGCATATATACATTTATATATATATTGGTGTGTGTGTGTGTGCGCTAAAACACATTACATAGACATTTTGTGCAACAAAAAACATGAAACAAACAAAAATGAATGAATGAATGAATGAAAAGTAATACAACTAAAAGTACTTATAGTACTTTAGTATATATTAACTGATAAATCATTTTAAATAAGAAGATACAAGAAATATCAGTATGAAAACATATGAAAACATACATGGCCTTAACATCCAGTAATGTTACACTGTTACATGCTGCCATCACATGCTATCGGAAATACCACCATGATTTTCCTCTTTTAGTTTAGCAAAAACATCCTGTTGTCATATACATTACTACTTGTTTTTTCATGGAAATAGTACCCAGGAAGAGTAACAGCATTCTCCACATAGTTTGGTTTTAACCAGGTCTCTGTTACACATATCATATCTGCTTCAAAATATCTCTTATCTTGGCGAATGTCTAATATATGTGGGATTCAACATTATGTAACATAATTTTGTATGTGAACGTTTCTGTTGTTTCACTTGGAACAATGAATTGAGTCATATTCTGTAGTGCTTGCTCAATGTTATCTTTTGCAAAAATAGCTTTTTTAAAAAAGAAATCTTCTATAATGAGTCCATCAAGAGAGGTCACTCGACTTAATGCTACATATGCTTGTCGGGGAGCAAATATCTTTTTCAATGGAACAACAGCTTTGTCTACTGTTAGGCCTTGTACTTTGTGAACTGTGCAAGCCCAAGCTAATCTAATAGGAAATTGTCTTCTCACACAACCACTGCCGGTCACGTTTTCTTCTTTAGGTTCAATTGGTGTTGCTTTCTCCAATCCAGGTTTTAAACATGGATGTTTGCCTCTTGCTTCTTTACGAACTTGTTCACCGTCAAATTCAATATATATTTTTGATGGAAATGCTTCATTACCATCATAACAGAATTCTTTAATTGTCCCGAAAACTCCATTTACAAGACCATCTGAAACATTAGGATTTTTCAGTAGCATTATTCGAGCATCAACAGCTAATTCAAGAGATTTCTCTAAACAGCTGTTATGAACTCTGAAATGATCTTTTTCTTCCATTCGGCCAGTTTTAGCATTTCTCTCAAAGTCTTGTGCTTTTACAGTAACTATGTCAGAGCATAATTTGTGCAGCATATATATGTTGTGCACATCAACTTCACTGTTGGTTGCATAAATGTGGATATCTGTACTATCATCACCATCACCTGTTTCACATTTTTTAACCATAGTAATGTCATCTTCATGCATGGGTTCATCCTTTTTACGTAGCCTTAAACGATTCAGTAATTCAGCAAATTCTTTGTCCTTCTGCCTCATAATCTCTGTAAGTTCAATGAAACTAAAGTGAGTTTCCCAAAGATTCACACTGTTCACTGGTTCAGTATATAGCGATTTTCCTTTGACGGGAGAGAGCTGATAAAAATCTCCAACTGCTATTACTGAGACTTTTCCAAATGCTGAATAATCTCCTGTCTGTTTGATTTGTCTCAATCTGCCATGAATATATGCCAAAAGTTTATGATCAACCATTGTCCAGTCCAGTTCATCAATAGGAGTTTGACAACCCTCTTGTTTAACAATAGACTCCATTAACTCCATCGCAAGTCAGCTGATGAAAATGAACAAAACCATGTTGGGATCCCAAGTTGCCTCACCATTGCAAACAAATCTCTTTGAACAGATTGCCAAAAAACAGGACTTCCTCTCACTGGCTTAAAAAATGTATAACCCTCATCATAATTTAAAATCCTCTGAAGTGAGTCTTGGTTTTTCAGCATTTCTGAGGTAATTTTTGTTTTGTTGCTTGTGTCATAGCCTTTCCTCAAAGCAATAGATACATTAGAGATAACTTGATTGAGCTCTGTCAAATATTGTCCAAAAAAGATGTAATCAAGGTTTTGGGCAAAACGTCCATCTGCATTTAAAATTCTATTGTTTAAATATCTAGACAATGTTAATTTTTCAGGTCGTGAATCATGAAATGTGCCTGTTCCCTTTGGGAAGAGAACTGGAAAACATTTGGCTTCATTAGTTTCATCCATTCTCACTGGATTGTTGCCTTCTGCTGGGGCAAGTGACATAATGCCATCAAAATGTTGATCTAAAATCTTGTGTGTAATGTCCACTGGCTGTAATCATGAATCCATAAACAAACCATGCTGTTGTCGATCATGAAGTGTTTCATCAGTCATCTCATTATCTTCATCATCATTGTTGTGCTCTTCATTAAAATGCATGTCCTCACAATTGTCTAAATTACCTTCAGTGTTTTCACTTTTATCAATAATTTCCTCTTCTATTTTACTCAGAGGATTAATCCAAGTTTTGTTAAACTCTATATCTGTATACCATTTGTTATTCTCTTTTAAATAAGCCAATGCTGTTTGAATTTTATCGGTATTAACAAATTTATAGTCATAATGCCCTTTATATGTCAGTTTCCTCTTAAGCTTTATCGTATCAAAAAATCATCATCTGACCTTGGTAAAACATTCACTACTTCTGTAACATTAGATGGGACACATGTCACTCGTCCATGAACTCCATTCTGTCCTCCTCGTGGTAAAGCCAGCATTTTCATGAAAGGAATATGCTTTGCTATTAGATGTTGCTCAAGAGAGTTTAAACAGCTTAGTTCAGCAGGAATATCATCCAAACCTAGACTATTTGCTACACTTTCAGCAGGTATTTTACCTTCACAATTTTTTTTATCACTTGTGTGACAAATCCATAAAGATGCAGCAGGGCTGTTTTTATAAACACAGTTTTCATTACAATCTTTATTACACTAAGATATTTCAGTGTAATGCATTTTTCTGCTATATAACCAACATGCATTGATTTTTGAAGATATTTATTTTTATTGCATTTTTTTACTTGCATTTTAAAACGGCAGCGATGACACACTGAACAAACATATTCAGGACCTATAGATATTTTTTCTTTAAACTGTTCAATTATATAGTCTCTTTCATTTTGATCTTCACTTTATATTGTCTTACAGCATTTCTCATTTTTATATTATTGACAAAACTACTATCAGTTTTATATTTCTGTATATTGTAATATAACACCATATCTTTGTGTCCTGCATTATAATTATATTTTTGAATACTGTACTTTTTGACAGACTCTTTGTGTTCTTTATTTGTATGATACTTTTGGATGCTATATTGTTTTACAGCCTCACAATGAAAATCATCTGACTTGTATTTGTCTACTCTGTATTTACGTACATTTTCTTGATGCCATTTATGTAGCTTGTACTTTTCAGTACTACATTTAATTTTTGTCTCTTTATAAGTTCCATCCTCATGATATCTTTTTTTAGCTTCCATTTTTTTTCTTTTCTTTGAAATCTTAATCACCACTGTATTGCATTCTCTCCTTATAAAGCTTACGTGGGTCTCAGGTAGCTTTTAAATGTACATTGCAGGTTGAACCCTCAGAAGATGCTTTACAAAAACATGCACAGCTAACATCTTTTGTTTTTACACATACAACAACTTCAAAATGGCAGCTATTTACTTTGTAATGGTGGCTGATCCAAAGTTAAATTTTAGGGCAATTAAATAGTTAAATTGTTATTCGTTGGGCACCAGACAAGGCAAATAAATAAATAAATAAAAAAAAAGTCAAAAAGAGTCATTACTATTATTATATTTTTTCCAATTCCTGGAACCACTCAAAATTAAGCCACTGATACACAAATCTGCATATGCACATTAACACACACAGAAAACACAAAATAAAATAAAAAAAATTAACAACAATTTTCCATTTTAAGGTGCAAACTGCTGTTATAAAGTTTACTTTTTTCCTTCACAGCATTTACATAACCACATATAAGAACACAAACATTAATTAAATGTCCACGTGGTTTCCCTTGTTCAATTCAACCTGAAACACCATCAAGAGTCCAAAAGAGAAGGGAGAGAAAAACAAAACAAAAAAAAGTCCTTATTGTCACAGAAACGAACAACAGCAAAAAAACAAAAACAAATCAATGTCTGTGGCAGTGCCACTGTTTATTTTCTTTTCACGGTTAGCACATATATATAAAAAAAAAATAATAATAATAAATAATAAAAAATAAATAAAATAAAACTTTCTAACTCGGAACTACCCCGTGAACCGGAAGTAGAGGACAGAGGTGGATAAAAGGGAGCTGGACGCATCCGGAAGTACTGCGCCATAGACTCGTGTATTGCCGTGAGTACCTGTGTGGCCTACCTGCCGTGGGACGGAGTGCTTGTTGCTATCCGATTAACCTATCACTGTGGAGTTTGAAGACCATCGCGGGCACGAAGCTCAGGCTTTGCATGTGTTTGCAACGATCACGAACTTGCTGTAGTTGGATAAGGACCGAAAAGAGGAAGCTTCCGTTGGCATGGTGGCCTACGTTTTACCTCTCTACGGATTCGGGTCAGTGACTGGTTATTTTTGACGCACACACCCACACACCCACGCGCACAATCAGGTATAGTTTCACGCGCATATGCAAACAACATCCACATGACCATCTTCAAACTATTTATGTAAATAGCGTGTTGTGTAATGTTCATTGTTTATATTTAATGTATTTACAAGTGTTTATTTCTTTTTATTTTATGTGTAATGTGGGCGTGGATCTTCAGGATCTATGGCGCAGTCTTTTGGAGGACTGAACGTGGATTGATGTTTGTATATTTTTTCACGTGGATTAAACCCTCATCTTTCATCTGAACTGCAACATTGAACTTGAGACGTGTCATTGTCATTTCTTTTGTTTTTGTTGTTTTGTTTTTGTTTGGATATGTAACGGATGGTCATTTTATGCTAGCCTGGGTTCAAGCCATGCTTATTTGTGACAGGATCAAAGCCTGTCTGGCGCCCAAAACTCTATTATTGAATTTTTTTTTCTTTTTCCTCTTCTTTTTTCTTTTTCTCCACTATTTGATCTATTTGGAGACTGTCTCAACCACGTAACCACGTGACCACGTAGGCTGGTGGTAAAGGCACGGGTCCGAGCCGCGGGAGGCTGGGGTTCGATTCCCGCCAAAAACATTTTTTTTTTTTTGTGTGTGTGTTTTTCTGAGCATGGCGACCATCGTTACATGTCCCTTTAAATTCATCTCGTCTTCAGTCTTAAACGTTCAAACTTTTCATACACAAAAAACAAAACAAAAAAACAAACAAAGTATTTCCATCAGAAACAAACTCACTGAGTGTGTGCATTACGTGAGTGTGTGCGAGTTTTTCGTGCAATGTGTATGTGTGGGGTTCGGGCTGCGTGGGGCAGGCAGCGTCTGGCCGGCCAACCAACAACCAGGCAGGGAAAGGAATATTCAGAGTTTCAGCGGCGATTAATAAAGGAAAAGGAACGGCAGTACCTGCGGTAGGCGAACCAGACTGGATTTTATCATGCAACCGGCAAAAATGCGTCACCAATTCTTCCGAGTTTTTCGGCGTCGTGCACACCCGGTCTGTGCAACAGAGGTCCACACGCCTGGTTCCACTTGCTTTCAGGTATCATTCACGTACTTCCTTCCACTCACCTCGACTTTTGTTTGTTCCTACTCACACAGCCGTTTTCCTTGCTTCTCTCACACACCTACACTTTCGTTTCTTCCTTGCTTTTTATACCATTTCCGCTATTTTATTTCAGCCTAATTTGTCGGCCAAGTGGAAAAGCTGGCATGGATTTCATCCATATCGCCACACTCTCCCCCCCTTGAGAAGCCAACCTATGGTTGTACAAATTGAATTAAAATCATTCAATATTTGAAGAACTTTTCCTCTTTCCTGCTGTTCCAATTTTGCAGCAGTTGGGTAACATGACTTCAGGTGGGATACGTGCACTGTGCAAACATTTTCACCAGTTGATTTCAGTGATATACGATAATTCTGTGGTCCCAGTTGCTTTAAAATATGGTAAGGGCCTTTCCATTTTTTAGCTAGCTTTGCCGTAAAATGGTGTTGAGCGCTAGATTGAGGAAAGGTTTTCATCCACACACGATCTTTCTCATGGTAAGTAATATCTCTTTTGTTTTTATTATAATTCCTGAGTTGTATTTTTTGTGCTTTTTTGCAACATTCCATGGATTTAGTTTGGAGCTTGGCAAGATAACGGATGGTCTCATATGATGGACAGTCTGGACAGAGTTAAACAGATGGACAGAATTAAATTGGTACCATGCAGCAGTTTGTCCATAGGGCTCTGTAGTTTCCTCCCCATGTGAAGCTCTGCAGGTGACATTTCAATGGTTTCTTGAACAGCTGAATTGATGGCAAAATGGAATTCAGGTAAGTATTGGTCCCACTACCTGTGATTGTCACCCACATAGGCAGAGATCATACTTTTAAGTGTGCGATTAACCCTTTCTGTCATATTGGTTTGTGGATGATAAGATGTTGTCAACTTTGGTTTTACGCTCCATTTTTTACACAGTTCTTGAAACAATGATGAAACAAATTGTGCGCCTCTGTCCGACAGAATGAAATCGGGTACTCCCCATCGGGTTAGAACTTCTTTCCGAAGAAGGAGTGCAGTGGACTGAGTATTGGCGTTTCAAAGACGGAAAAATTCTACCCAGCGAGAGTAGTAGTCTACAAAGACTAAGAGATATTCATTTTGTTGAGTACTTCTAGGCAATGGCCCCATGATGTCTACACCAAGCATTTCATTAGGACGGGTGGTGACTGTTTGTTGCAGTTTTCCCACAGATTTCTTATTGATTACGGTGAACAATTTGTACTCCAAATAGTGTTGCCACTTCTCAAAAGCCCAGATGATAGGCAAACATTCTTTTTCTGTGGTAGAATAATTTCTCTCTGCTTTGTTCAAGGTTCTACTGGCGTATGCGATAACCTGCTCAAATCCCTGGTCCTTTCGCTGGGTTAACACTGCACCCAAACCAGTATCGCTGGCATCCGTGTAGACTTTGAAAGGGAGTTCCAAGTCAGGATGGCCAAGAATAGGAGGAGAAGTAAGACAAGATTTCAGATATTCAAATGCCTTTTGACATTGCGGAGACCAGTGAAATGTACGCCCCTTTTTTTCAGTGCATTTAGAGGCTCAGCCACTTTGGAGAAATTTGGAATGAACCGGTGGTACCACCCTGCTAAACCCAAAAAATGTTGGACTTCTTTGAGGTTAGTAGGCACCGGGTAGGACTGTATGGCCTCCACTTTGCTTGGGTCTGCTGAGATTCCTCTGGTACTTACAACATGTCCAAGAAATGTTATTTCTTGTAAACAGAACTGGCTTTTTTTCAGATTGATCATGAGGCCAGCCATTTCCAGCTTGTGGAGAACAGCCTGAAGATCAAAGAAATGCTGGGCTACAGAAGGTGAATAAATTATTATGTCGTCTATATAGACAAATCAGATGCTTCCACGCAATTCACCCAGTACACACTCCATTAGCCTCTGAAACGTAGCAGGGGCATTTTTTAGTTTAACTCTTTTTATTGGCACTTTTCAGTCAGAGAGCTGTTACATATGAGAAAACAAAAGCTTATACAATGTTTCCACAGTCTAACAAAACAAAGATATTGCATGTCAATTTGGACATATTTCTTACTCTCTGAACTATTTTCAGACCAATATAAATACAATAAAAACCACAAAAGAGAGAAAAAAAATAAAAATAAAATAGATAAATAGTAAAAAAAAAAAGTAAATAATTAACACAACAAAACAAGTAAGATAATGGAACAATAATCGGTATATTAAATTAACAAATAGCACCTGTGTAAGTCCTTATTTCAGACATTTTCTTTTCCTATTACCCTCTTAGACAAGTTTTAAACATTCAGGACAAGAGAACAGACATGCATAAACAAGTTCCAGTATGTGAAAATGGGTTACATGAGAGAGAGAATGCAAAAGGCTATTATTGTTATTTTTTAAAATACAGCAAGAAGGGTTGCCAAATTGAATAAAAGTCTTCTGCTTTGCCCTTGATTGTATATCTAATTTTTTCTATTTGGATAAACTGCAACAGATCGTACATCCAATGAAAATAGTTGGGAGGAGATGGGTTTTTCTAATTCAATAATATAATTCTTTTGGCAATTATTAAGCAGAAGGCCAATGCATTTGATTGCAAAGATGACAGCGATACATTTGTTGGGTTAAGACCAAACAGTGCCACTAAAGGGCTTGGTTCAAGTTTTAACAAAAAAAATGTCAGAGATTGATTTAAAAATTGATGACCAAAATGGAATTAACTCCAGACACAACCAGAAGGTATGGTAGAGGGTAGCTGGGGCTTGTCAACATCGGTCACAAGTAGGATCCATTTCTGGGTTTATTTTTGACAGTCTAACTTTTGTCCAATAAACTCTGTGCAGTAGTTTAAACTGTATCAACGAGTGGCGAGCACATATTGAAGAAGTATGTACACGGCGTAAAACTTTTGACCATTCATCTTCTGAAAAAACATGATTAAGATCTGATTGCCAGTCCAACCTTATTCTAGACAAAGATGAAGAGTCAGCTATAATAAATGAAAATATGGTTTTATATATGTTAGAAACAGTACCTTTAGAGATTTTTATTTCAAGGATTTGGTCAATCTCTTGTTTAAGGGGTGTATGGGAAAGTTAGAGAAAGTATTCCTTATAAATTCACGAGTCTGCAAGTACCTAAAAAAGTGTGTTTTCGGAAGCCTGAATTTTTCTGACAGGTATGAAAAGGTTACAAAAGTGTCCTCATTAAAAAGATCATTAATATTTACAATGCCTCTTCTAAACCATAATGCAAATGTTCCATCCGATATAGAAGGTAAGAAAGAGGGGTTTTTATATATAGGGGACATACCTGACATTGCCTGAAAACCAAAATGCTTTCTAAATTGCTTCCAAATTCTTAAGCTATGAAGGACTAAGGGGTTAGAAGAATAACAAGTATACTTGGTAGACAATGCTGAGCATACTAAGGAATGTAGTGAGACTCTACTACAAGAGTCAAGTTCCATCTCAACCCATGCTGGAACCCATTGACAGAGACTGTAATGAGACTGACTCCAATACAAGATACTGTGAATATTTACTGCCCAATAGTAAAATAAAATATTAGGGAACGCAAATCCACCTAATTTTTTAGGCTCTTGGAGAAATAACTTCTGAATCCTTGCCGGGCCTCCATTCCAGATAAAATATGAAAATATCCCATCTAGAGTCTTAAAAAAGGCTTTTGGTATGAACACTGGAATATTTTGAAATAGAAAAAGAAATTTAGGCAAAATGTTAATTTTAATGGTATTAATTCTGCCTGCAACCGATAGTGGAAGAGTTGTCCACCTAGCTAGATCTTGTTTTGTTCGATTCAAGTTTGGAACAAAATTATATTTAAAAAGATCTATATATTTTCTTGTTACATTTATTCCCAAGTACCGAAACTGATCAGAGGCAAGTTTAAATGGGAACGCTGATAACGAGAGGGCTCTTGCAGCTGGATTTATTAGGAACAGCTCACTTTTATTTAAATCTAATTTATAACCCGAAATGCTACTGAATTGTCTCAAAATTTCTAAAACATTAGGAAGGCTGGCCTCCGGGTCCGAAATATACAGTACTACATCGTCAGCGTAGAGAGAGATTCTCTGCTCTTTGTCTGCTCTAGAAATTCCAAATATATTCTGGTTGGAACGGAAGGCTATTGCGAGAGGTTCCATAGCTATAGCAAATAAGAGCGGAGATAGGGGGCAGCCCTGTCTCGTCCCACGATACAATGAAAAGTATTCAGAGTTTATACCATTTGTTTTCACAGAAGCCAGGGGGGAGGAATATAAGAGTTTTATCCAACTAATAAACCTATCTCCAAATCCAAACTTCTTCAACGTTAGAAAGAGATAGTCCCACTCGATGTGGTCAAAAGCCTTCTCCGCATCAAGAGAGACTAAAACCTCAGGTATTGATGAGTCCAAGGAGGTATAAATTATGTTCATCAGTCGTCGAAGATTAAAGAAACCCTGTCTGTTTTTTATAAAACCTGTTTGATCAATATGTATGACACTTTGTACAATGGATTCCAATCTTATTGCTAGGATCTTGGCCAGAATTTTTACATCAACATTTAGAAGAGATATCGGACGATAAGATCCACAGTCAAGCGGATCTTTATTGGGCTTCAAAATTAATGAGATTAATGCCTGTCGCATGGAGAAGGGTAAACTACCATTATCAAAAGATTCCTCAAACACTGAAAGAAGCCATGGCGATAACTCAGAAGAAAACCTTTTAAAAAACTCAACCGGGAATCCATCTGGACCTGGAGATTTTCCACTCCGCATCTGTGAAATCGCCTGCAAAATTTCAGATAAACTAATAGGGTTGTCTAATTTAGCTTTTGATTCGTCGCAAATTTGGGGGATCTCAAGATTTTCGAAAAAAACGTTTATAAGATTTAGATCTTTAAGAGAGTCGGACTGATATAAAGAAGAATAAAATAATTTGAACTGGTTATTAATTTCTTGAGGATCTGATATAACATTTCCAGCTGGGTCTTGGATATGAGCAATAAAACTCTTTACTGCTTGAAGCCTAAGTTGTAGTGCAAGTGCTTTGCCTGGTTTATCTCCAAATTCATAGAAACGGTGTCTTGATTTAAGTAATAGCTGTTCCGCTTGACTGGTGGAGAGAAGGTTATATTCAGATTGTAAGAGAGCCCTTTCATTATACAGCGATGGAGTTGGGCGCTGCGCATATTTCCGATCTATTTTACCAATTTGGCTAGAAAGATCATTAAGCTTCTTGTTGCGGACTTTCTTTATAAAGGCGGAACTAGAAATTATCTCTCCACGTAAATAAGCCTTAAGAGTTTCCCAAAGAATAGAAGCAGACATCCCCTCTGTTGCGTTTGTCTCAAAAAAGAAGGTAATTTTTTTTTTAATGAAATCAACAAAGCAATTATCTGACAACAGCAAAGCATTCATCCTCCAGATGTAAGAAACCTTTCCACACCCATAGGGAGTCAATCCTAGCATTACTGGTGCGTGATCCAAAACGGTAATACTGTCATAAAGAGCGGATTGTATTTGGGTGGTAAATTTGCTATCAATAATAAAATAATCAATACGCGAGTAGGTATGGTGAACAGGGGAAATAAAAGAGAAGGCTTTAGAGGAGGCATTTAAAAACTGCCACACATCAATCATTCCGTATCCTTTCATAAAGGAGTTAATAATTTTAGAGGATTGAGATAGCGTAACTGATCTAGGAGATGATCTGTCTAAATTAGTATTTAAGACACAATTTAAATCTCCTCCTAAAATCAATTGGTAAGAGTTTAAATCCGGAAGTTTGGAAAAAAGTTTTGTAAAGAAATCTGGGTTATCCCAGTTGGGCGCATAAACACTAACCAAGACCACTTGACTATCATAAAGAGCACCGTCACAATCACATATCTACCGTTAGGATCGGGGACAACTTCAGATGGGGTGAACTGAGTATTCTTGTTAATTAAAATCGCTGTGCCTTTTGCTTTACAGTTAAATCCTGAGTGAAACACCTGACCCACCCAGGATCTCATCAAGCTCTTATGGCACGAATTCTTAAGATGAGTTTCCTGCAAAAAGCATATATTGGCATTTAGTGTCGTCAATTTAGAGAAAACCTTTACACTTTTTACCTTATTGTTCATCCCTTTTACATTCCAGCTAACTAAATTAACCCTGCCCTGTCTTTGAGGAAAATTGCTATGCATTAATACGGGAAATAAGCATATCAATATTAAACATCTGAAAAACTGGTTTCAGGTAGAGAAAAAAGACAAAAAAGAAAGTGAAAAATACCAAATGGTGCATGAAATGTCGTTAAAAAAAAATGGACATCTATTCTCCATGTACATTCAGAACTGGCACAGAACTTAACATAAATAACACTAACAAGTCTGACCGACAAGAACAGCACAGTCAGGTAAAGAAAAAACCAAAACAAGTTGGCTAGTCTTAGCAACTTTGGGTGCCTTTTCGGCAGTACTCCGTGAACAAACATAAAGAAGTATAGTATGGAATATTCTCAGTAGTTTATGATATATGATATCAAATTTAAATCTCGGTTGTTATAAAGCATAGAATAGTTCAAGAAACTTTCAATTCCAAACACGGGTTGTCTAAATAATTCAGGTTTACAAAACCAAACCAGAAAAAAGGTTTTTTCCATGATGGGAGCATATCTTTCAAGCCTAGCTTGTTGCAGGCTTTACAACAGACCTGATGAAATCCGCCGCGGTCTGTGGAGTCAGGAACATATGTCGCTGTCCCTGGAAATCAACGCGGAGCCTGGCCGGGTACAGCATTCCGTAAGTAATACCGGCGTTGCGGAGAGAAGATTTTACTTCCTTGTATTCGGCTCGACGTCTCATCACCTCAGCAGACATGTCCGGGAAAATACGAACAACGGTGCCATTAAACTCCAACTGTTCCCGCTCACGGCTCAATTTCAAAATAAGTTCCTTTGTCTGATACTTATGTAACTGAACCACTATATGCCTAGGAAATGAGTTGCGCTGAGGTTTTTGCCCGACACGATGAGCACAATCGATCTCAGGAGGTCTCTCAAAGGCGTCTTCTCCAAAGAGTTCGGTGAGCATAGAGGATACGAAAGTCACCGGATTATGGCCCTCCGAGCCCTCTGGTATCCCAATGATCCGAACATTTTGCCTTCGCGATCTGTTTTCCAAGTCATCCAGTTTAAGTTTGAGATCCCTGTTTTCTGTTTGTAATGCATTGCACAGTTTTTCCACTGTAATCAGGCGGGCATCACAGTCGGTAAGCGCAGTTTCAACATCACCGATTTTTTGGGCCTGTACAGACAGGGTCGTCTGTAGCGTGGAGACTGCAGAACGAAGTTTAGACAAGAGCTCCAGACCGCAGTGAGGAGATTTCAGTGCGTATAGTGGATGCAATTAATTCCTTTAAGGAAGCTGGCGTTAACTCATCTTCTGTTTGAGCAAGAGCGTTAGCTTTAGCACTAGCTGCATGTTCGCTCCCCTTATCAGTCAGCATATCTACTATATTTCGCCCTGACTTCGCTGGTTTTGGCATTTTTCTTTGAAGTCATACACTTAGATTGACCGTTAGATGAATGGATATAACAAAAATAAAGCTACTGAGAAAGAAACAAATAAATGTTCACGGAGCAACCTCCAACCACGTCTACTCCGCACGAGGCATACCGGAAGTCAGCAGGGGCATTTTTTAACCCAAAGGGCATCACAATGAACTGAAACAGCCCTGATGGAGTAATGAAAGCAGTCTTTGATTTACTTTTTTGATCCATGCCTACTTGCCAGTAACCACTATTGAGGTCAATGGTGGAAAAGATAGAAGCTCCAGACAGAGACTCTAGGATTTCAGTATGTTGGGCAGTGGATATGCATCGTTTTCTGTAATGGCATTAACTTTACAGTAATCAACACAAAACCTGAGGCTTCCATCTTTTTTGGGCACTAGGATAACTGGCGAGGCCCATCCTGAGTGGGACCGTTCCACTATACCGGCAGACAGCATCTCCTCCAGGTGTTCCCTTATGACAGCTTGTTTGGCAGGAGTGGTACGATATGGTTGCTGCTTGATTGGCACTTGCTGGGTGGAACAGATGTGATGTTGGAGTAGGTCTGTACGTCCTGTACGAAGTGTGCATACTTGCGGGTTTGACTCCAGGATCTGTTGTAGCGGTTGCTTATCCTCAAGAGGTAAGTGTGCAGCATTCACAGCAGTGTCAATTAAAGTTTGCTCGTCGAGATTGCTTGGTGATTGAAATACAACAAGTTTAGGTGGAGAAACTGAGCTTAGTAGGGACAGACTGGCACTTTTATTCTCCATCTTCTCTTTTTGGTGTCGTGTGTGGATAATTGGTACGCTGGCATTTCCAGGCTGGAAGGGATAATCCTCATTTGGATTGGACTTAAAAGAATATTTCTGATCTGCCACATTGATCTGCAGGCCACTAAAAAAGATAAAGTCCAAGCCCAGTACAACAGCATAAGCTAAAGCCTTAGCTGGAAGAACAACAGCAGGTATGGTGAAAACTTTTTTATGAAGAGTGATTGATGTGTTTACCCATCCTAGTGGAATTTCTGCTTCTCCATTGGCTAAGTAGAGAGGACCTCGAGTCCATGGACAAAGATTTGGTTCAGAGAGCTCCTTGCAAAGATTCTCATGCAAGAGGGTGTAACTTGCACCTGTGTCAACAATAGCTTTCCCCTTCCAGGTACCAATACTCAGAGGGACAATTAATTGTTGTGGAACATCTGCAGACGGTGGTGTCTTCTTGCAAGCGATTGAGGTCTTTTTTGTGAATGAAGCAGAAACAGAGTGACTGGTAGGAGGACGAACAGTTTTAGAAACTGGAAATGTTGCCCGCTTACTGTAGGAGGGATGGACTTGACTGGTGGGTTGAAGGCACTGACTGAGCAGAGACAAAGCGAGGACAGTGGCCAGGTGAGTGATGTCCTTTACATCGCCAACACTGCACTAAAGGTGGTTTCTCTTTTTCTGTTGGGCGACTAGAAACAGGTCTCTGGGGCATGGATGTGGGTTGTTTAAAACCCACCCGTCCTTCATACTGTTGTTGCTGTTCATAATCTTTTTCAAGCTGTTGGCCTAATTTCACCAGTTCGTCAACAGTGTTCACCCGACTGCGCAGCTGGCTAGCGAGGTATTGCTTAATGTTCTTCAAAATCATTTTAACTAATTCACTGTCAGTCAAAGAAGGCTTCCATCTCTTGCAGAGTCCTCTGTATGTAAATGCAAAGTCTCTTATGCATTCTCAATCACCTTGTGTTCTTGTTCTGACCCTTTCTGCCAGTTCGTCCTCATAGTCCTCTGAAAGGAAAGCAGAAAGAAAAGCAGACTCAAACTCATCCCATGTTTTTATAGATGATCGTGCTACTTCCCACCAGTCCCGGGCAGTGCCATATAGGACTGATCGGAAAGTGGCCAAAATGTCAGCATCAGTCAAAGGGTGAAGTGCAAAGAAATCTTGGCATTGAGTGAGATACAGCAATGGGTCAGCATCATCCGACGGCCTCCCAAAAGTAGGAAATGTAAGCTTAAGATGATCACTCTTTATCACAGGAAGAGTGAGAGGCGGTGGACCAGTCACTGGTATTGCAGGTGACTCAGAAGTAGTGGGATGTGGGGATGGGTCGCTCACCTTTAAACCAGCCAATAGTTTCTCTTGATCTTGGAATTTTTCTTTAATTCCAGTTTGTAGATCTTGCACAGCTGTTCACAGTGTTGTTTGGGTGCATTGGGTGAGCTCTGTAGACATCTGGTCATGATTTCTTTGGATAGTTACCTGGTATGTTTTGATATCTTGTTGAAGCTCATCTTGAAGTTGTTCCATCATAAACCTCACCTCAGACACAAAAGTGGTTTGGGCTTTATGAAGTTCATCAGAAATGTCAATTTTCACTGATTTAACAAGTTGATCAATCTCTTCCTTATTTTTAGATATGCACGCAAGCACTTGTTGCTGGTTGTGTTCTAATTTGTCAGCAAGTTGAGCAATCAAGTTGTCATGGTGTGCAGATGTTGTTTTAAATTCTTGTGTGAGTTCACCAACAGTTTTCTCATGAGTTTGCATATGTTCTAATAATGTGTCCCAGTTTCCCTGCACCCGTTGAGTGAGTTGCTGCATTTCTTTTCCAGGAGTTGGTAAGATTCCCGGTAAGTCCTGCTGCATCACTGAAGATACAGGTGAAGGCACTGGTGATGTACATAACTGCATGTGATCGGCATTCCGTTCCTGTTCCCAGGTGAGGGGTTGAATATGAGTACTACCAGCTGGTGTTGGTGACACAAATCATACATGGGTGCTGGCTTGAGAAGGACTGAAATGGAGAGGCGTACGGAAGGATCCAGGGGGAAGAGGCTGCGGACGTAGAGCAGAAGGCCAGTCAGGAGTGTCAATGTCAGGGGGTTCCATCTCTACAAAAGTGGATGGGGAGTGTGGGGGTGTGGCAGCCATTTTTGATTGCAAGTTGAATGTGTAATGTACAGTGTGGTGTAGTGACAATATCAGTGTTTGAAAAATAAAGTTACAATATTACGACTTGTCACAATAGCAAAATGCACAAAGAGAACCCACACTACGAGTATAGGTTTGTCCCACAATTATTCATGGCACTTAAATGTCCAACAATAGTAGAATTAGTTACTTTTTTTTTTCATTTCACATTCTCAAAATTGACCAATCAAATTTTCAGTACAGCACAGCAAATTCTCAACAGTTTAACAAGTTTTTTTTTTTTTTCACAATGTTCACAAAACAAACATCATTTAAACCCTTTTTTCCTTACACTCACAAATTCAAGTATTTTAAAGTATAGAAAACCTTAAGTCAAATCACCAATTAGTAAGACTCAGGGACTGGGTTCAAACAATTAAGGTTCAAACAATTAAAATCAAATACAAGTTCATATCAAAATCAAGTCATGGGTTTCAGTCATTAAGTTCAAGAGTTCAGGTTATTAAGTTCAGGGTTCAGGTTATCAAGTTCGTGGATCAGGTTATTAAGTTCGTGCCCCACGTTGGGCGCCACTTATGTAACGGTGGCTGATCCAAAGTTAAATTTTAGGGCAATTAAATAGTTAAATTCGTATTCTTTGGGCGCCAGACAAGGCAAAAAAATAAATAAATCACCAAGTCAAAAAGAGTCATTACTATTATTATATTTTTTCCAATTCCTGGAACCACTCAAAATTAAACCACTGATACACAAATCTGCATATGCACATTAACACACACAGAAAACACAAAATAAAATAAAGAAAAATTACCAACAATTTTCGATTTTAAGGTGTAAACTGCTGTTATAAAGTTTACTTTTTTCCTTCACAGCATTTACATAACCACATATGAGAACACAAACATTAATTAAATGTCCATGTGGTTTCCCTTGTTCAATTCAACCTGAAACACCATCAAGAGTCCAAAAGAGAAGGGAGAGAAAAACAAAACAAAAAAAAAAGTCCTTGTTGTCACAGAAACGAACAACAACAAAAAAAAAACAAAAACAAATCAATGTCCCTTTAAATTCATCTCGTCTTCAGTCTTAAACGTTTAAACTTTTTATACACAAAAAACAAAACAAAAAAAAACACACAAAGTATTTCCATCAGAAACAAACTCACTGAGTGTGTGCATTACGTGAGTGAGTGAGTGCGTGCGAGTTTTTCTTGCAATGTGTATGTGTGGGGTTCGGCTGTGTGGGGCAGGCAGCGTCTGGCCGGCCATCCAACAACCAGGCCGGGAAAGGAATATTTGGAGTTTCGGCAGTGATTAATAAAGGAAAAGGAACGGCAGTACCTGCGGTAGGTGAACCAGACTGGCTTTTACCATGCAACCGGCAAAAATGCGTCACCAATTCTTCCAAGTTTTTTGGCGTCGTACACACCCGGTCTGTGCAACAGAGATCCACACGCCTGGTTACACTTGCTTTCAGGTATCATTCACGTACTTCCTTCCGCTCACCTCGACTTTCGTTTGTTCCTACTCACACACCGCTGTTTTCCTTGCTTCTCTCACACACCTACACTTCCGTTTGTCCTTGTTTCTCTCACACCTTACACTTCCGTTTCTTCCTTGCTTTTTATACCATTTCTGCCATTTTATTTCAGCCTAATTTGTCGGCCAAGTGGAAAAGATTCACTATAGATGATATTAGTCTCAAAACGATTAATAGATGCACGCACAATTATCCATGTACTGGATCAATTTTATGCATGTATCTTACAATCCACAAACAAATGCCTTTCAATTTGAGTCTGTGGAATTGGGGATTAAATGATTGTGCAGCGATTTGTACAAATACAGACATGATTGCAAATAAAAATGTTCTGTTCCGCATTAATATATCATAAATTGCTCATGAAAAAAGGGATCCATGCATTTGTGGATCAGGTGACATGCGTGCATTTATTGAGTTCTTGCTCGAGTCAATCTTGTTCAATCATTTGGATTTTGAGACTTCATTTTCGCAGTTTACAGCATTTCACGACGCACACACATACAACTATCAATGAACAAGGCCAAGTGCAATTCATTAACGTGTATGCGATTCGAAAAAAAAAATCGCAAAATACATTAGTTTTACTACAAAAACTATAGTCTAACAACTTTATTAAAAACATGATTATTTTGTAGGTCCTATGGTTTTACTACAAAAAAACATGATTAAACTATATTTCATTTTGCAGTTACTATTATTTCTTCATTATGTAAATTACTATACCAAAAATACATTACTATAAAAATAAATACATGCCACCTTATTTTAACACTTAACCACTTCTGACACATACTTTCAAGATTTGTCATGGAAGGCTACTGTCTTGCAGAATTTATTTCCAACTTGCCTGAACAACAACATAATTCTATCCTCAATTTTACAAACATTAAATACTGCAGTAAAATGCATAAATGCTAGAAAAAACTATAACAAAATATATTATATCCCTTTATACCCCTTTCATGATACTACAGTAAAAACACCACAAACAGTCAAAGATTGCAAAGAACATTTTACTGAAACAATTAAAACATTATACAATAAAATATTATAAAAATGACTATGCCCACAATTTAATAAAATAAAATATTCAAATGAAACATTCAATTAAATACTATATTTCCTTCAAATATCTTCAAAATTGCCAAACCACTTATGGTATAGAAAAAGAAAATTTATCTCTCTAGACAATTATTTTCAAAACAAAACTACATGTTAAATCAAAAAATGTTACAATTACCACAATATAAATACATTTGCGCTAAAGTGTAACCCTTATTAAACAGGTGGAAAAACACCATAAACATCAATCCTTTAAAACTACATTTAACACTGTTACATTAACTATTACTCAGCAAACATGCCAAAAAAACTATATAAATGTATATAAAATAAACAATGTTTATAACGCCATTTCAAGTTAAAATATCAGTAATGGCAAAACATTTCTTAAATGAACCAAGTTATAAATGAGCATGTTAAAAAAAAAACTGTACAAATATGAATATCTAAAAAAAAATCTAATTAAAAATCCTTCAATATTCTTTTAGTAGAAAAAAACGGCTAATAAATTAACAGCACTTCTTCTGTTTTAAATAAAAGACCCCGTACACAATAATAAACCAACATGCTCACTCAATGTTGCACTGCATTGCACTTTCAATTGCCAGGTTTACAAAACTAATTGCCAGCTTCAGCAGGTTTGTCCAACCTCTTGGCTTCAGTTGGCATAGCCTCAGGCAACAAAACCTTACTTCCCATTTCTACACCCTCATCAAACCATCTCACCTTCCTCATCTTCTCCAAGCAAACTGGCTGCCTCTCCAAGCAAATTTGCACATTCAGGTTCACATTCACCTTCAGACTTTCTTTCATCCTTCACTTGACTAAATGCCGTCACAACATTGTTTTGGATCTTGAAAGAACACATCCCCATTTCCAGTAAATGCTCCTCAACATTCTGTGCATCCAAGAGCAACTTTGCCAGTCCCTCTTCCTGCAAATGATTCTTCAAAACTGAATTGGACAGTTTGAAGTCATCTTCACCAAAGTCACCTGCTACAGAGATTTTTGCGGTGACACTTGGCTGAAAACTGGCAATATTTTGCAGAAGCCCACATTTTACACAACGGTGATACTTTGCTTTTGCATCAAACTCATCCTGCCAGGCATAACACTTGACACAGCAACAACGAATGCTAACCTCAGCACCATTAATGTTAGCAGTCAGGGTTGTTACTTCACCTTCATCAATTGTAAATGGCAAATCTAAGCCTGGACCAGACAGATCTGCCACGTTTCATTTCTGTAAATTGAGTCGCTGTCAAATACAGAACACCTCCAAATCCCAGGTGGAGAGATTGGTAATGTCATATGACTTCCCACTGACCAGTGCTCCCAATTGAGTGTCCCACTATTGAAGCTTTATATGATCCATGTGATCAGCTATGTAGCATGTTTGCATTTCTATGGGTACTCCCCTGATTTCAACAGTTTCATTTGCAGAACCAACATGAACCACCTTCACCTTAACAACAACAACCTGAAAGAGAAAACAAAAACATTAACTTAAACACATACAAAAAAAAAAACGTCTGTTACATAAGCATACATAGTTTCTTTTTCAACAAAACAGAAAAATCATATTTAAAATATGAGACTCCAGAGCTCGCAAAATTTCTAAATCTCTGATAGCCCTTCAGACAGGGACTCTTCAGATTTTGGTAGCCCAAAAATGAATTTAACTAGCCCAAATAAAAAAGACAATTTTTTTTAAAATATAGAAAATCAGATAGGAGTCTAAATGTCAATCAAAAATATTTTCAATACACAAATATAAAGGAAGGACTTTTATTTCACTATTTACAGGGTATTTGCAGAATTTTTAAATATCAATTTAAGGCTGACAAACAAGGAAAACAAAATGTACAAAGCCTTAGGAGGGGGCTTTGGCGGAGGACGGACTCCCGGGAGGAGGGCAAAAGATGGAGTCCAGGGTGATGGCGGAATAGTCCATGGAGGTGATGATGGAAGGAGAAGCCAAGGAGGTGACCGGAAGGGGCTGGAGCAGGAAGAGCCAGGTGAAACCCAGACCGCAGCCATGATGGAATCCCACGGTGGAGGAAAGGCTGACGACTCCATGGGGCCGACCGACGGACGGAGGCGGAGCAGGTGGTGGTAGAGCCCGAGGCGGAGATGGAGACGGAGAGCCGATGATCCTTGGCGACACCGAGGATCCGGAGGGCCTAGGCGGAGCCCAAGGCTCTGGCGACCAAGGAGGAAACGGAGATCCGGAGGTCCGCGGCAGAGCCAGAGTGACAGAGGACCGAGACTGGCAGACCCGCGGCGAACCCACCACACAGATGATGAGCTGAGGGTGAGCATAAAGTGCTGACAGGAAGCAGAGGTGACTGAGGGTGGGTGGGAAATCCAAACAGGCTGACAGTTCAATATTGAAGTCCATGACATTATGACCCAGGTCCATATTAAGCTCACCCTCAGCGGCGGTGCAGTGGGTAATGCTGTCCTCACTGTAAAAAACAACCTATAGAATCTACTCAATAAAATAAGGTAAACTGAGGTAACTTTTTACACTCAGTTTGTTTGGGTAGATTCTATCCTATATGAGTAAAGAATACCTGAATTTATCAGCTAAGACAAACTAAAAAAAAAGTAGGTAAAGTCTACACACCAAAAAACCGAGTGTTAAATGAACTCTCCCGGGAGTTTGAGTCCATATTCAAGAGTGTTAAAATGAACACTGAAGAAGTGTTAGAGTTAATGAGGTAATTAAGTGATTCATTGAGTGATGATTGACCATTATTAAAGACGCCTGATGTTAATAAGCAGAATCACCAAAAGGAGAAAATCTAACTTTGTAAGTCACCATTATAGTGGTGAATGTTAGCATTAGCTTAGCTCTTTACCAGTAACTTCTTAATATTAGATTTTGTTTGGGTGTTGTAATTGAGTTATAACAGGCAAACAAACCAGAAGAAATTAGATTTTGTGGTTTTGAATATGCTTTGACAAAGTCATTAAGTAGCGATCAGAATAAGTGAGTTGTATTTTGTTTATGTTGGTTTAATCAGACAGGTGTTTCTGAAATTTATTGGACCAGAAAAAATATAAACAATTTTTAGATTTAGACACACAGACATCAACAATCAGCATGAGAATCACAACAATGGTGACCAACGAAAACGTATGTTGTAGCCAATCAAAACTCATCCATATCTCCCATCATGCATTGTGTCATGAATAAATTATGAGCTGATGATTTCCATGATGTTTAGAGTTGATCTGTTTCTGAATATGCTGTTTGTCACCATTTTTGAGAGTCATATGCTGATTCATGATGTCTGTGTGTGCCTAAAAGAACAATTTTTGAAAGTTTTTTTGATCGGAGGAGCTTGTAAGTAGTCCATTCAAAATGTAAAAAAAAATTCAGGCTTTATTATTTTTTTGCTGCTGTGAAACCACAAGGCAGTTGTAATAAATAAAGGATATAGAACACTAAATGGTTTCAATGGCTCAAATTAAGTTTTATTTAATTTTAAAACAGAATTATTACCATTGCATGACTTTTGCTCTTTGCCTTGTCTGGCTAGTTTAACTAAACAGTTGAACAAAAGCTAATGGTAAAAAGCTACAGGTTAAGAGCCCAACTAATGCTAACACTGACCACTGTAATGGTGACGTAAACATGTCTTCAGGTGTCTTCAATAATTTTCAATCATCACTCAATGAATCACTTAACTACCTCATTAACTTTGACACCGCTTCAGTGTTCATGTTAACACTCAAATAAACTCCCGGGAGAGTTCATTTAACACTCTGCTTTTTGCTGTGTAGACTTTACCTACTTTTTTTTAGTTTGTCTTAGCTGATAAATTCAGGTATTCTTTACTCAGACATATAGGATAGAATCTACCCAAACAAACTGAGTGTAAAAAGTTACCTCAGTTTACCTCATTTTATTGAGTAGATTCTATAGGTTGTTTTTTTACAGTGCATCCTCATGCCCTACCGATAATCCCACCGTCGCAGGCGTTGTGGCTGGCTCTCGCACCTGGTCAGACGTACATTCCTCTTGTTCAGCGGCGATCGCTTGCTCTGTCGCTCCAGTTGGCGATGGCTCCTTGGTCGCGCTGATAGCGGTGGGCTCGTCTGCGGTGGGCTCAGGCTCGTGCTCCGTGTGTCGGGGTGGTGGCTGGCTGGGTTCTGGGTCCGGAGTGGCATTAGCGAGATTCTCCATGGAGCAGGCGGGGAACGAGGGTTTGTTTCTCGCCAGTGACCACTCCACAAACAGGGCAAAATCTGCTCAAGGGCTGTCCTCGGACAACGGCGCTCTGCATGACGTGTTGAGGCTAGCGTCATAGAGCACAGAGCGCGTCGTCCGGGTAGCTGGTGGTGTTAGCTACTAGCTGGAACAAGACGGTAAATCCCTCGAGCGGTAGATCCCCCTGCTTCAGCCGAAGGAGGATGAATTCCGGACGGAGTAGGGGATCCATGGGGGAAACACAACGGAAACAAAAGACTGTGAAAAAAGTAACGATAAAAACTGTTGCGGTCGGACGTTCTGTCACGCTGTAGGTAGAAACAGACAGACGAAGACGAGATATCAACAAAATACATTTAATAATCCACAACAAAGCACAGGAACACACCACTGCTCTACAATATGCCTCTTATTAAAACATCAGTTTATAGATCCGAAATGCTTCTTGTTTCAATAATTATTAATTTATATTACCTCTTTTATTTCCTCTATACCTAAACATTACAGTTGTTTGATGTCATGTCCCAGTTCATTAAAATGTCTGGCTACTGAAAAAGTTATGTCTTGTCTTCATATTCTTGATTCCTGTCCATTGATTCATAATTTCAACTGCCGTGATGATTAACCTATATATATTTTTTGATGAGAAAATGTTAACATATAGATCACATTACGAGTTGAACAGGAAATATAAGATGTCATTTTAAAGCATGTTATTGGACATATGAACTCTTTTAATTTTACCAGATTCCGGCACGCAGCACAATTTCTGCATGTAAACAACCTTATATAAAAGCAGACTTTTTTCTCTGCTTTTAATAGGGCACTATTTGAGGGGACAGCCATTTTTAGTGTTGTCCGAAACCATAGTGGACGTTCTCGAGTGCACTCATTCAATCCCACGATGCACTGCAAAAACGAGTGTACAACCGATGTACACTCAACGGCTAGAGATAACCCATAATGCACTGTGAGAGTCGCGCGCTGAATAAATCCCGCGTCTCGCCAGAGGATGGCACCGTTTCAAATGATCATTAAACAGCAAGCAAACTATGCAAAAGCAGCAGTCTTTCCGGTGCACTCAGTGTCCGAATTCACTCACTCGATTTCATTCACTCCTTCAAGTGGACTGTATGAGTGGACTCATGTAGGGAATAGTGAATGAGGGTATAGGGGGCGATTTCGGATACAGCCTACGTCTTTGTCTGTGCTGTTCCTGACCATTGCCTGTCTGACTCTGAGTACATTAATAAAGCTGTGTTTGGATCCCCCCTCATTACAGTTACGTGATCTTTTCAAGGTAAACAGTGGGTGATTCTGAAATTTGTCATTCAAAGATTCATCAGATGATAGTATGTGCCAATGTTTATAAATGATTGATTTTATCATATTACTGTGCTCATTATATGTCAGTGAACAATTTACAGAAAATTGTTGTTTTTTTAATGGCTTTATCTATTTTCAAACTATCATGTTTATATTCACTTTATCTAATACATTATTTAACCAGCTTTGTGGATATCCTTTAGAACAAAAATGTTGAAAAAGTAATTTTACCTGTTCATCAAATTTGTGTAGTAGTAACGGTTACATTTTAATCCATTGACTAATTGGTGAACTTTGTTTTAGAGGAACTGGATGGTAACTGTCAATGTTTAATATTGGATTTTTATCCGTTGGCTTTTGAAATGCTGTTGTATGTAGTTGGTTATTTTAACGTCCAAAAAAATTATCAAACTTTTTTTCCATTTTAATTTTAATTGATGGTATCTTTGAATTGATGAATGTCAGGAATATATCCGATTCTTAGTAGAATTTTATTTTAAAGTATGTGTACTTCCCAGGTACATGCATGGTAAATATTTTGTACCTACAGGCAAATGCATGGTAATACAAGGCATTACCTGAAGTGTATGTAGTCAAG
>VONZ01002308.1:0-57237 GCA_012976165.1 Labeo catla
AATCCTCTTTGTCTTTCTTTTGGGGATTCACATTTTTCTGATGTTATTGTTATGCATTAGGTTCATGTTTCGATCATAACTAACAGTTTCAAAGCTGACAGTTTGTTTATGTTGCCTAAATGGCTTATAATGGCAAGTTTCAGTACAATTTAAATATGTTTTGTTTAAGATTGTAAAGAAATGGTAAAAAAAGAAATTATTCTTTTTAAGGACTCATCGGGCCCACCCCACTACAGATTCACCAAGGACCCAGCTGATCACTGCCAATTTGGAGGAGGAGTGTCCTTTATCTGCTACATTGCACTCTCACTTCTGGTAAGGAACGTTCACCCCAAAATGAAAGTTCTGGCATCATTTACCCTTCATCACCCTTATGTTTTTCCAAACCTGTATGAATTTCTTTCTTCTGTTGAAGACAAAAAGATTTTTTGAAGAATGTTGATAACTAACCAGTTCATAGTAGCCATTAACTTTTATAGTAGGAAAAAAATATTATGGAAATCATTGGGGCCCATCAACTGTCTAGTTACCAACGTTTGGAACAACATAAGGGTGAATAAATGATGACAATTTTCATTTTTGAGTGAACTATACCTTTGATACAATGTATAGTTATGATTCTGAATTAAAAGTGTAATGTTTCTCTTAAAATATTATCATAAATAGATAGAGACACATATATTATCAGAAATTAGAGCTGCACGATTAATCAATTAAAGTTCATAATCTCGATCCAAACCCCACTTAATCTTATTCGTAAATGACTAACACAGAGGTGACAGTTGTCATGGCGTGCCAGCTAAAGTCTGTCTACACTAGATGTGGCCAAGCGACCATTGAAAATCATTTAAAGGCGTCATCGGATGCAAAACCTATTTTTACAAGTTTGAACATAAATGTGTGTTGACAGTGTGTGTACACACCCACCCTATAATGATATAAATTTACACAGTGGAATTTTTTAAATCTTAATTAAGGGAAAAATCCAATGTAATCCAAGTAATATGCCTTTTTTCAAATATGGTCATTGTCAGTGTCTTGTCGGTGTGATGTCACACGGACCAAGGCCCCTTCCATGATAGTTGATTGACATGACAGTCTTAACTTAAACCCACCCTAACTGAGCCAAGTGAGCGCTGAGAACAGTCCGACCACCATTATTGTTTCGACTCCAGTGCAGGGGAAGCTCCGATTGAGCAATTGAGGTGTTCTATTGTTGGATGCAGTAATGCACATAGTAGCACTCATCATTTACTCCCGACATCTGAGATGCAGAGGATTAACATTACTTTTGTTTTTGAAGGAAATGTGCCCGGCAGCCTAAATAAATGCGTCTATGTTCACGCGAATCATTTGTAATCTAGTTTCACCTACAGCAGAAGCGAGTATATGGGTGTTTCTTATGCATCTTTGCAATTCGCCTTTTCTTAATAATGTGCTAGTTAGCAAGTTTTGCGGTTAAATGCGGCTAAAGTAAACATTACTGATCGTCGCCCCACAGGAGATAGAGGCGGGGTGGCAGAGCTCATTAGTGTTTAAAGGAACATGGAACAGAATGGCTCACTCTATAAAGGGCTGATGGTAAAATGGGTGGGGGTTTTTTTTACACTACCACTGAGAAATTTTAACCAAAGTATGTTAAAGACTTCTCATTAAGACCCTAAAGAATCATATAAACTTGTGGAAAATGGGCACCCAATGACCCCTTTAAACTTTGTCAGTACATCATAAATAAAACAAGGCATCAGTTTGCCAGCTGGGATTTATTGTGCCGTGCCGTGCCGCGCTGGATCCAGTATAGAAAGTACACTAGGTGCATTTCCATTACGGATTTGCACAAAACTTTTGCGATGTTGTTGATAAAACAATGTTGCGAAATTACAGCAGTTTCATTAACCAATGTTATGAGACTAAAATGTAATTTTTTTCGTCTCACGATAAGTCATGGCGATGCATAGGTTTACGTATGTCGCAGCCAACGCACTAGCCATTAATTTTAATCGTAGGAGACGTAGACAACTATCTTAACAGATGTGAACACAAGCTTTGACTAGTGTAACCATCAATTTGTTTTAAAAAGCAAACTTAACATCTTATCTTTTTCGATTCCTGATTACGAGCCACAAAGCTTTGTGTTGTGCTGCTATATAACCAAGCAATAAAAACACCCTTTCTCATGCTTAAAACAAGGTGTCTGCAAATCAGAGTCTGAAACGGTCCCTTGGACAATGTTGTCTTATACCACTTCACAGTTGATAAGTAGAAAGAGAATTTTTGATTGACATTGCAGTCATTTATTATGTTCTTTAATATAATATTACAACAACATCAGCTCATTTTGTGCATCATATGTCATTTCTACTTCATTACACATGCGCAAAACTTTTCTAGTTCAGTTATCAATTTAATCAAGTGTTTACATGTCCTTTGTAATGGATTAGAAAAGATTTGTCCTACCTTTCTAAAGTAATTGAAATCGTAATCGGTTTGAGCATTTTTATTTCGATTGAGTTGTTTACATGGAGCTTTTTTGCAATACAGTGCTTCATGTCAATGTACCTACTGATCCAGAAGAGAGGGCAGTTGTCATGTGTAGGAATAAAACAGTGTCAACCTTTTTGAACAACACCTATCGTTTTTTCTGTTAGAATTATTTAAATGATCGAAGAAGTACTGGGATAAAAGTTTAGTTTGGATATAATCACTGATGTCTACAGTAGCTATCAAAACAGAGCAAATCATTTGAAACAAAGTTGACAATTCAGATAAAGATTATATCAGTGATATTACACCAGTAGGTGCTGACAAGTGACTGTTAAACACATGTATTTGTCATTGAATCATTCAAGAGATTCATTAAAAAAACACAGATTCATCCAGTAATGAAACAACATATATTCATGAGTCATTTAATCATTAATTTATACAATAATAAAAAAATCATTCAAGATTAAACATTTTAAATAGACTCAAGTCATAGTATTTCTAGTACAGAACTTCTAATAAATTACACTTTATTTTTAGTTCGATGTTCAGAATCTTGATATCTGTTTGAATCTAAACAAAAATGGGATTCTCTATATATCAAAAATCATGCAGCTCTAATTTAAGTTATTAAAACTGACACTCTTAAAGGAATAGTTGACAAAAACAAAAAAATCTGTCGTCATTTACTCTCCCTTGAGTTGCTCCAAGTAAAAGTTATTATTTTGTAGTATTTTAACATGTGTAAGTAACATAATATTTCATGTTTACTAAACATATTGTAGAAAGGTTATTGGAATAGCCTGTAAACAAGCACCTTTGCTTTTACTGTGTTGTTTTCCTTACTGTAGGGGAGGGCAGCATCTTCATACCTCATCCTCCTGAAAAATTTAAAAATGTCCTATTTTTAAATATATTTGTTTTGCAGAGGCTGTTAAGAAGACTGCACTGATGTCAAAGATCAACCAGCAAAAATCTGAGAGGTAACTCTCAAAATGGTTTACTGGGACAAGAGACAGAGGAGGACTGAGGGTGTCTAGAATGCACAAATGTCTGTCTGCAGTGTAAGCAGTACTGAAAAATGTATAGTTGCTGCTGCTGTTTCTTACTGTCTCTGTTTTCTATGTGCAAATGTTCAAAGCTTTCAGTTTGTTAACTTTACCAATTAAATGATTTTAACAGTTAGGTATCAGAATATATCATATGATGAGTAGTTTCAATAAAATTGAGATTTGAAAAGATTTCAATCTCACTGTGTACCTGCTGAATGCTAATGCTTTAAAACTTTAAAACTTTTTTTTTAATACCACTTGCAAACCATACTTTATCCCATGTAGTTCCCACATAGAGTTTGAAGATGGGACCTAGGTAGGTTTTGTGTATGTTTCATAGTTGGGCCCCACCTTAAACCCAGGTAAATCCTGCATAAAACCCACATTGGTAAATTGCATGGGGCCAACATGAAACCCGTGGACAAACCCATGTAAAACCCATATTTAGATGGAACCCAGATGGGTTTTGCATATGTTCCCTAGATGGGCCCCACCTAATGCCCAGTGAAATCCTACATAAAACCCACATTGGATAAGTTGCATGGGGCCAACATGGAACCCGTGGACAAACCCATGTAAAACCCATATTTAAATGGAACCCATATGGGTTTTGCATGTGATCCCTAGATGGGCCCCACCTAAAGCCCAGGTAAATCCTGCATAAAACCCACATGGGTATGTTGCATGGGGCCAACATGGAACCCATGGACAAACCCACTTAAAACCCATATTTCAGCCCATGTAGTAAAGATGGGGCCAAGATGGGTCTTTCGCATGTTGCCCAGTTGGGGCCCACTTGTTGGCAAGTGTAATCCCACATGAAACCCATGTGGGCAGTTGGCATGGGGCCATTATGGAACCCACGGACAATCCCATATAGAGCCCATTTTTCAGCCCATGTCAAACCCACATGGGCCCCACAATCAAATGTTAGCTGGGTTAAAGCTGGGACCGAGATGGGTCCTGCAAATGTTTCCCAGTTGGGTCCCACCAAGTGGCAAGTGCAGTCCCATATGGAATCCATGTGGGCAATTGGCATGGGGCCATTATGGAACCCACGGACAATCCCATATAGAGCCCATTTTTCAGCCCATGTCAAACCCACATGGGCCCCACAATCAAATGTTAGCTGGGTTAAAGCTGGGACCAAGATGGGTCTTGTGCATGTTGCCCAGTTGGGTCCCACTTTGTGACAAGTTCAATCCTATATGAAATCCCCGTGGGCAGTTAACATGGGGCCATTACGGAACCCGCGGACAATCCTATATGGGGCCCATTTTTCAGCCCAGTTCATACCCATATGGGCCCCACATACAAATGTTGGCTGGGCAATTGCGTTACTAAGGCCAAAAAATTCCGTTATCAGCACCACAGTGGAAAATGAAACCGTATCCGTGCTGACTGGCCCAGATCGGCATGGAATGGTTAAGCAAAGAGAGCGGTTCGGCCCGATAGAGGAAAAGCGGCTATTGTCGCCATTTAACCACCATTCAGGGCCATTGCTTAACCATCAGGTTGTGTTACTTAATGTTATCGCATTGGACTAGGATTTACTGACTTTGTTCACGCAGAGTATAACTACTTCCACCTCAAAAATTTTAACATTTCATAAAACATTTTTTAATTTATTCAACCTTGTTACACTTGTGGTGTTTACGGTCAAAAATGAACAGCCTGCAACAAAAAAGCTTATTAATCTCTTGTTATGCTATATTATCACCTAATATTGGTATCAATCTTTTTTGTCAGCTTGTGTTCTTTCAATTAGGTCGGGTTTGTGTTTATTTTTTGAAACTGATTTATTGCCTCATTAATCTGAGCTTATGTGGTGCCCACAGAAAATGTATTCACAAATATGAAAAGGTAACCAACAAATATAACAATTTTTAAATTACGTGTACTGAACGCTGAAAAAGAACTCTTACCTTTTTTACCATCTGAGCAGAGACTCTTATTTTGATACGGAAAGATCGCGTATATGGACTGTATCCGCTGCTGCCGCTCATAGGTACAGAAGAGCTGGCAGAGAAGATGTGGGATTCCCGACTCTCTTGTTTGTTTCCTGTATTCACAGGATAATAATAAGAATATATGGGAAAACTGTTTACATTTTGTAACATCTGTTTAATTGCGATGTATAGTTAGATCCATTTGTGATGTTATGTGAAAATCGTACACTTTATTCCCTTTATGTGTTGTGAAGGCCATGTAGTGGTGGAAATGCTGTAAATACTTATGTTAAGTTGCCTATTGAAGTTTAACATGTTATTATTTGGTAAATCTGAGGTAAATGTTTATTTGTTTATATTGAAAAGTTAATCGGTTAAGGTAAATGCTCCATTTAAGATTCACTCTTGACTTGCGCTTGGCGCGTTTACTGATCACATGATCAGCTTGTGCAGAGAGGCGGGTGATAGCCTGTAATACTTGTTAATACTTTGTTGTTCATTTATAGGAAACTGAATGCGAAACAAGTGTCACAAATGTTTTAAACTGTGAGGGTAAAGTTTGCATATATGCATAATATGAGTAAACATACTAGATTTAACTGTTGATGCTTGAAAGAACATGAATGAGGGATTTTTAAATGTTAAAAATAGATTAAATGCGGAAGATACATGGTGGAAAGGATGAAAGAAAGAGACAATGAAAAGTAATACTGAGGCTTTATTTGTTTTTCTTGGAAGAAAAACAATTGTTTGTGAACATTTAATATTGAATGTTTGTCGATAAATATACAAACAGAGGAGTTGGCAGAAAGACACGTGATTCCCGACTCTCTTGTTTGTTTGTTTGTTTGTTTGCTGTATTCACAGTAATCTGGCTGTCGGGTCTCCGGAGCTGAGACTTGCAACACTTACACACCTCATAAAAAAAAACATAATTTGTGGATAATTTTGTCAGTATTAACTATAATATGAATTGTTGTTGTTGGGATTTGTTTCATGTATTCATGTCTTTTATTTTGTAGTTTAGTCATGGTTCCCATCCTGTCATGTGAATCCCTTGATCCTCATGTATTCCTAGGTGTGTTCGACTTGAACTACGGCTACAGATGGCGGTCAACGAAATTAGCCGAGAGCAGTCGGGGCAAAGTTGAAAACGGAGCCGACAAGTCGGACACTTTTTGTTCTCGTTAGTGATGCTTTTGCGGTGTTTGCATACTCTATCAAAGATGAAGTAAATTAAATGCAATATTTGTCAAATACACAGACATGTCAGAAGTGTTTTCACGAGCAACAGAAACACTTTTCATATACTGCTTAATACAACGCCAGAATATCCAGTGTTGCAAGAAAATTGCAACGCTCATTATGGCTGCTCTATCAAGGAAAGCCCCTCCCTCTGAGTAAAAAAGCCAGTCGCTAATCGGTAAAGTCAGCGCGTCACAGAAACATAGAAACAGTCGGCGTTCTGAAACGTATGCTCAGGACTGTGCATGCACACTGACTGATCTAGCCTGAAAAATACGCTTTTTTTTTTTTTTTAAACTCTATTGGAGCATGAGGACCAACATTTATGAAGTGGTTGTTGCCAGATTTCATTGGTGATTTCAAATATGAAATTTAATAGTAAGCTTGGTAAACAGTTTTGGAGAATTTGATGTTTCCCCATTCAAAGAGATAGGAGCATCACCTGCATGCCTGAGAGGCATTTCAAAGATGGCCGCCGAGTGAAATGACTTGCCTTAAAGGGACTTTGTCGCTTTCATGGTACTTTGATGCCATTCGTGACAATCACATGCCATCCGTGTCATCAAGTCAGAGAAAATTTCTAACCAGCATGCACTGCTTCAAGTCAGAATTTGATCAACCTGTGCAGTGCTGCATTAAGTTGAACACACCTAGTATGCCTCGTGTATGTATCATGTGATTGGTTATTGTCTTGTCATGTTCATCAAAGATGAAGTGAATTAAATGCATACACAGAGGTTTCAAAGCATTTTCATGAGCAACAGAAACATGTTTTATATACTGCTTAATACAGCGCCATCTGAACAAGAATAATGTGCAATGTAAACATATACCATTTAAATACTAAAAAAGTGGGGTTATATATGCTTTTATCAGTGTTTTATGATAAATGTGACTCAACATAACATTACGACTACAGTAAAAAAAAAAAAAAACTATCACTGTTCTAAAAACACAGATTTGTGAGCATTATGCTAGAATAAACCCGAAACACACGTGATCATTGTCATGCGGTGAATCTGGCCAATCGTGAAACAGAATCTGAAGTCAGAATCTGATTGTGCTGTGCAGCGCTGCGTTAAGCCGAACACAACTATTGTCTCTTGTGGACAGGGCTGCATTAACCATTGGGTTAATGAATTTATCATAGAATTTATCTTCTATAAGTAAAAATGTCAGCTTTTCTGAAAACAAAGGGGACTATCTGAAAAAAATAAGAGAGGGGAAAACATGAGTTAGTCAAATCCCTATCTAGGTTATTTCAGTAAAGCTGATGATGGTGTGAAAGTTGTGGAATACCAAGTGGACCGGGCACATGGAGCAGATAAAAACACAGTGTCATCGTTCCCACAGATATACGTTTAGTTTGATTATAAACTTGCTGGATGTATAGCCTATTGCTTTTTGTGTTTGAACAACGTATATTGGTTGAGAGATAACCTGGTTGAAATATGTAAATCATTTTGCGCGTCATGATGTTGGCAAATGTGTGCGTTAAGATGATTTCAGCCTGCTCATGCAGCACCTGACTAAACGAGTTCTTTTTACGTGCCAAAATGTCTGTCTCCTCGTCAACGCAGTCAATTGTGTCTTAAAAATGAACGTAGTGTAAGGTAAAGCATGTGTAGGCTATATAAGATCTTGCCATTATATGATGAGATTTTAAAGGAAAAGTTCACCCAAAAATAAAAATACTGTCATCGTGTTCTCATCCTCAAGTTGCTCTAAACCTGTATGAATTTCTTTGTTCTCCTCATTTCTGGTCCCCACTGACTTTTTTTACTATGAAGGGGGGTCCAGCAGCTGTTTGTTTACCAGTATTGTTTCAATTATATTTTTTGCGTTCAACAGCAAAAGGAAACTCATACAGGTTTAGAATAATTTAGAATAACATTACCATTTGTGTCAAACATTAGAAAGAAATCACTGTCTTTGACTAAATCACTGAATGACTTTTTTTTTCGTTCTCACGTAAGTCGTGTCTGTTTTCTTGTCTTTAGTAAGCTTGTTTTTATTACGCTAGGTTTTTTTTCTTTTTTTTTTTTTGGAATTATGAAATTTAAATGCTAGAAAAGATTTATTTAAAGCTATATATTATTGTGATGGGGGGGCCCTGCAGTAAGTCATAGCCCTGGGGCCCAGTGAGGTCTTAATGCGGCCCTGCTTGTGGAGTATTGTCCCTGTGCCTCTGTTGATGAGTTCTTGTTTCTGTTTGTTCAAGTCAAATCAGGTCAGAGTTTAGCCTTTATTTATTTGTATTTTGGATGTCACTTTTGGACTTAAAAGTGCATATGGGTTCTTAAACTCACCTCCAGTGGAATACCGTTACAGTACTTTTAACCCTTCAAACTTTTTGGCACAATGTGTTTTCTTTATTAATGGACTATGGTTACTCTACCTGTAAGTTTTTGTTATGAAATGTCAAATATGAAACCTAAATAAAGCTGTTGATGTGAAGCAATGACTTGTTTTACTAAATATATAACAGTTATATATTTATTTTTAAATATATAACAGCAGTTTTACTGTGGTATGAAATAAAGCAACTAATCTATAATTGTTTTAAATACATTACTTTTAGTTTGACAATAAATATTTTACAGTGGTGACACGATTCTTCATGATTGGTTATATAAATGTGTAGTCTAAATACCTTGTATAGTCAAATGAGAAGTACTTGTTGGGCTCTAAAAACTTTACTTGTACTTTAGATGTAACAGCCTGGGTCAGGTTGTATGTATGCTAAAGGCCAGAGACTCTTATACAGGGTTTCCATGGATCTTAAAAAAAAAGTCTTAAAGTCTTAAATCGCTTTTCTGTGAATTAAGTGACTGGTTAATTGTTTCATCCTAAGCAACAAAGAGCAAATTAAATAATAGCATACAAATGGGCTGAAAAAGACAGAGCAGTGTGATGGCTAAGCTTGTCCCTAGACAAGATTTTAATAATGTTAACCTGAGAATATATTGCTGCTTTATTTCGGAAGATTAACTTTTCTCTTCTTTATTCTAACCTGAGAATGTGGCAACACATACCTGGGGTTATAGTGTTTTAGCGAGAGATGGTGTTTCACTGACGATGGATATACTCCGTTTGCATGTTGCATGTTCATGTTAACGGATTTGAGTATTTACACTGCACACGGTTGTGGACCAGCAGCACGTTCCAGTAGCGGTTACGTCTGCAGCAGTACAGCAATCGGTTCCGCACCGAGTTTATTTATAAATGCATATAGTTAGAGTAACTCCCTGTTCTTGCAAAATTAGTTTCTTGGCTGGTACATTTTCTCATGTCACCGGCCATTGCCAGGTGTGGCAAAATTAAACATAAAAAGACATTAATTTGTCACCACCTACTGTAATCAGCAGAAATGGTCACTTAACATATAAGTGAATTAATCAGAACAAACCTTTTTGATTTAAAAGGTTTAAAAAACTTGGAGTAAAAATATCTAATGTATTACATTCTTCTACAAATGTGGAAAAAAAACAAAAAACATTATGTATACAATATTTTAATAAAGGTAAATTATATGACCCTATATTGCCTTTTTTTTCCAAATTTCTGATGGCAGGTGTTGATTTTAATTCCTTAATTTACCGTCAACATTAAAAAGAAAGATATTGATATATGTAGATACATACATTTATTTATTTAGTTAGTTATATTAACAAAATATAACGACATGCATAAAGGGGAATGGTTATTATCTGCATAATAAATGTGGTCAGAATGCATCTCGTAATTTTTCGAAGGTCGCATAACAGCCCTTTCGCATCTTACATTTCTACTTTGTTACAATGTTGCGAGCACATAGACAGCAACATTGCCAAAGTATAAATGGAATGTGGTGCTGACGTTGCCAAAATGTAAATGTGGTGGTGGTGGTGGTGGTGGTGGTGGTGTTGTTGTTTTTGTTGTGTGTGTTTTTTTTTTTTTTAATATTGCTTTACACAGACTTTAACAAGTTATTGGTTTCTAATTACAATTCTAATATGGTTTTACACAACACAGTGCACTAAAGACCAAAAAAACTGAATGCTATCCAGAGGATAAAAAAAGCTGCATCCAAACACCAGTGTGAATGAAATTAAAAAAATGCCTCTCCAACCACATTAAACAGATGACATTCATGACCAAGCTGCAGACACCATAACTACTTGATCTAATCAGACACAAAAATGTATGTAATGCTTAAAGAAAAAAAAGGGGAAAAAAGTATTATTATGCAGGCCTGGTTACAGTACAAGAATACTACAAAATTAGTTTAAACAATTAACACAGCAGCTACTGACTAGTGCATGCATAATGGTTATTTGACTGATGGGGCTCCAAAAGTATGGTCAAAATTAGTTAATAAACTGAACTATTATACTTTTTAACTATATATATATATATATATATATATATGGAATGCATATTCACTATTAACTAGGAGTTTTCTTTTAACAAACTCCTCATTTGCTGCTAATTAATAGTTAGTAAAGTAGTTATTAACTTTAGGTATGGGGTAGGATCAAAGGGATCTAAAATATGACCATGCAGAACAAAGTATTAATATGTGCTTTATAAGTACTAATAAACGGTTAATAAGCTAGTAATAGGCATACTAATAAGCAACTAGTTAATAGTGAGAATTGGTCCTCAAAATAAAGTGTTACCATTTTAAATACCCAAGGGTTCTCAACTCTGTCCCCCGAGGTCCACTTTCCTAAGAAAAAATAGCTCCCAGCTTAAACAAACTAACCTGCCTGTAACTTTCTAGTGATCCTGAAGACGTTGATTAGCTTGTTCAGGTGTTTGATTAGGGTTAGAGCTAAACTCTGCAGTATATTGGACCTCGAGGGCCAGAGTTGAGAACCCCAGCCTTAACCAATAATCTCTCACACATTTTCATTAGGAATTCTTTCTGTCTGCAAGCCACTGTGCATTTTCTTGCCCTGTTTTTGCCATGTTTTTATAATTATTGCATTCCAGACATTCCTGTGTTTATCACTTACCATTATCAAATAAAAAATTTCAATCTTCATTTTTCAGGGTTGATCAAAAATATAAAGACTTTTATTTTAACCTAGGAGTGGAGTAATTTTATGAAATTCAATCATATAATTTAATATTCTAAAGTTTTAAAAGAGCATTGTTTAAAAGAAGCCTTTTTAAATTAAATGATTTGAATTACTGGATGCAAATATAGCAGCAGTGCTAGATGTACTGTCTCTGTAGGCCTCTTATTGTATGTGTATGATGAATATGATTTATTATTTTTATTTATCATATATCACTAATTGAATTTAAAATATGCTTGAGAGGCCACTGAAAAACAAGCAGAATTCCAACTGATTATTAGGCTGTTACAGAACAGTGCATTTATACAGAGAAGAGTCCACTGAATTCTCACATATTGCACTACATAACTGTATAAAAAAAATATAATAAATAAATATGGTTAGGAACATTCTGTCCTGCATTCATGTAATGTTGTAATTAGCTGTGAAATAGCAGCTGTTTCTATTGTCAGTGATCTCGAGAGAGCTGTTTTGTGATAATGTAGGAGGCAAATCAAACAGAATAAATCTTCCTAATAGGAAACTGATCCTACTTTTTAGGCTATTGGATTTTATTTATTTATTTATGATTTTTTTTTTTTTTTAACCAGTCTCTGATTTGTTTAATTCTTGTTAGGCCTTCAGTCTCTTATTTATTTCATTCTTATGAGGACTTCCTTCCTTAAAATATATATATATATATATATATATAAAGTTTTCTGAGTAATCAGTTTCATGATGGATCAGTAATTACACACACATATTTATCATCAATGCTGTTCATCAGCTACTGCATCTACCTTTGACATGACAAATGCAGAGCTCTGCTGCAGGGCAATGGAAATCAATTACCACGAAACGCTTCATGTCTGACTGACCTCAAAATATTTTTAACAAGGTGCATGAAGCTACACACAGACTGTGACAACAGATCATTAAAAAAGATCATGATATGATTCCTGACAGCTGTGATATATTATTTTACTGATGTGTCTGTTTTTTTTTTCTCAGCTCAAGTGAGCTGTTTTCCAGCTGTGTGCTCCACCTACAGGCCAAACAAAGGAGAAAAAAATAAAAAAAAAAAACACTATGACAAAAGGTTTAATGCTTTCTCAGAGGTGTTCATTCATAGCATTATCTATCTATCTATCTATCTATCTATCTATCTATCTATCTATCTGTCTATGTTTTGTACCTCTCACATATTAAGTGTACGGTTTCTTTCTTTTTTGTTTTTTTTCTGGGAAATGTGAAGAACCATTTTGGAGTTATGGCATCCTCTGAAATGATGCATTTTTGCTTTCACATGCTACTATAAATATAAATAGCAAGTAACAAAAAGCAATAACAATGTGTCATAGCAAGTAGCTCCACAAAATAATTATGCATTAACAACATGTAGTGTTACAGTTAATACAAACAATCAGTGTAAAGTGTGGCCATTGAATATATATATTGAATATCAGTCATCGTGTCACAATGATTTTGAGAAAATTATGGACTTTTGTTGTGTTTCTTTTGTTTAGTTTAGTTCCTTGATTATGTCATTTAGATGTACCTGCATTTAGTTAATTAAGTCATTAGTTCCTCTCTTGTGTTTGTATAAAATACTCCCCATTATGTTCTTTCAGTTGCCGGTTATTAAAGTTGGATATGCTTTGCTGTTTTGGATTGTATCTGGATTTCTTGGTTGTTTCCCCTGTGGAATTATTATTAAAGATTGTATATTGGATACTGTGAACTAAGAATGAACAGCTGTATTTTTATTAATTAACATTAACAAAGATTAATAAATGAATAAACAGTATTTATGAAAATTTTGCATATTTATGATTTTATTTTTATTTTTTGTTTTGGGGGGGGGGGTGTTTTTGCCTTTTTTTCGTTGACAGGGCCGTACGTCAGGAAGTGAGTTGGAGAGAGAGAGGGGGGTGGGATCAGGAAAGGCCTATGAGGCTGTATTCGATCTCGGGACACCCAAAGCGCAACTGCACCACATGTCGGCACGCAGACCACATGGCCATTGGCGCCGACAATCTTTATGATTTCTAATCATAAAGTAAATCATAAAGAACACAAACTAAAATAAGTCCTGTACAAAAAGCCTTCATCACATCTAAGGCCTCAAACATAAAAACTTTTTGTTTCTTTGTTTGTTTGTTTTTACAGTCAACAGAAACATGTTATTTGTTTGTGTGGTTCTTGTCTTTAGTGTGAAAGCACAGATTCTGGTTTGTTTGATTGTTTGTTGCATGGCTCTGTCACCAATGTCCAATTCTTCCCCAAAGCCACCAGAGTTTGCTTCTGCTCTGGAGCCATGGCTGATCTCTGCTTACAAGTTTGTCTCTCCCACACCCACTACACTGGTTAAACCTCCTTCCTTTGGGGCAGTTATCTTTTTGGTGTTCCCTATCTTCAGCACTCCACTGGGCCAACCTGAGTCTAGGCTGCAGGGCCCGGCAGACCTCCCTACCTTGAACTGGCAATGCTGCTGTGAAAGTTTGAAAAGGTATCTGAAAGAAAATATCTATATAAATGCAAGTGATTTAACTGAATTTATCTCCCAGATATGATGTCAAGGCTTCGGGTATCATTATATATCATAAACAGAAGAATGTTCCTTACTGTATGCTGCTATGTATGTCATTCATCTCCATCTAATCATTCTTTTTTCACTTTTCTGATGGTTTTCAGCTTTATCTTCTGCAAATTGTATAGTTGTTTGGTGTATAGCGATATGACCCAGCACCCAAAATACTCAAAACATAATCAAAACACTCTAACGCAGCCTCCATTCTTCGTGAAAGATGGATAAAAAGCAAAAAAAAATTATATACAACCCACCAAATCCTGGCTAAATCACAGAGATGCCAATTCACAAGGGACTAATATTATCACAGGACCTCGATGTTCGGCGAAATATGGTACATCATTTACAGGGGAATTTTTACTTTAGAAATTGCAGACATAGGCGATTTGCAAGGGATTAAGAACACAGACAACCTCCACAATTATTACAAATGACTAGAGTTCACCAGGTAATACTAATCCAGTGTGAATAGGGCTTGTAATAGGGAATGTAAGCCTAGTCATTTTAAAACCTTCCTATATTGTAACGCTCGGCCTAATCGGAAGATGTAACAATGATTAAAGGGGTCAGATTATACTGTGTGAGGTAAAACAGTTGTGTTTAAAAAGATGAGACAAACGACAACAGTAGGCTGAATAAATAGTGTATTTACACAATGCACAAGGAACTTAAAACAACACAATAAAACTAGAATATCGTAGGCTTTTAAAAGCAAATCGTCCATTTGAATCGTAGGTTGAAGTTCCAAGGTAAAAGTGTCCACCGGTGTATATACAGTCCAAAGAAAGTGAATCCAATACGTGTGAAATACTGCTGAAAAAAAAAAAAAACACGCTAAACCAGTCTGAACTGGTTGGCTTGTCTTAGCTGGTCAGCAGGCTGATTTTAGAGGGGTTTTGTCCACTTTCAGGCTGGTCTTAGCTGGTCAGGCTGGGAGACCAGCTGGAACAACCAGCTAAAGCCAGGCTGGGAGACCAGCTAAAACCAGCTAAGACCAGCCAACCAGCCTAGGCCAGTTTTAGCTGTTTTTTCAGCAGGGAAGTCCATAAAACAACTCCACAATCCAGTGTGTGTAACATTTGGTCAGTGACCCTGGCTGCATTCGAAACCGCATACTTCCATACTATTTAGTAGGCGAAGGAGAAGTATGCATGAAATCTCAATATCCACAAAAAAGTAGGCGAGATTTACCTGGATGGAGCACTATTTCTCGAGAGAGTCGGGCATACATATACTTAAGTATCGTAGTATGTCCGAAACCACAGTATTCATAAAAAAGTAGCCGACAGATCCCCAGATGGCCTACTGCATCCTGTCCAGACTCTGAAGTACCGATCGAGGGATAATTTTCTATCCCAGAAGTCCACGGGAGATCAATACGTCATTATCAAATGTGATGGAGAACAGCGACGAGGGTGTTTTCAAATGTGAGTATTACAAACGAAACACTGTTCCTTGTGTTAAAATCACATTTGTTAAGCTACTGTAGAGCAAACTGTTAAATTGTTGAAGGTGTAAGATGCTAGACAGTATAGTATACTGTATCTGTGATTGTTCTGTAAAAACATGTTTTATTATGTATAGCGAACAGGGGAGTGCCAGTAAACATGCATATCTCTCCAAAGTTAATTTACATAAACCATATCATCTTAAAGGTGATTGTTAAATGTCTATTTAATATGTGACAGGAAAATGTTCAAAAAGAATTGCAGATGAGCAAATCACAACATGAACAGACATCTGAGTGAGTGATGTGTACTGTTATAGTATAATTCACTGTTGTCGACACTGTTTCCATTAGATGAATGGAATGTAAATAAACATATACATAAAGTAACTAAACATAAGTGGTCTTTTTTTTATTTGACAATTAGTATTGTTGATCAATTGAGGAGCATTTGTGTTTGATAAAAAGTGAGTTAACACATCATGTAAATGTAGTATTGAGCACATGAATCACAGAGGTGGTTTGAATCTTGTCTGGATGTTACAGGGACAGATGAGACACGTTTATCCAGTGAAGAGTGACTGACTTAGGAATGCTGCCATCGAAGGCTTTGAGTGAGTACACTACAGACATCAATTAAACATCTTTTAAATCTTAAGTTGTAGTTTATTTTAATTGTTGTAATTTCAAACAGAGCTGTTACAGCACTTTTCTGATTCTTGATTTCTATACATTTGATGCAGAGCTTTTGGGGTGGAGCAGGTGAGGTGGAGCTGGGCTAAATGTTGCTGTGGTCTATTCATCCTCAGAGCCAGCGAAATCATATAGAGAATGACCAAAAGACATTGAGGATGTGATTCTGATTAGGTTTGTTTGGCTGATTTCTGTTCAAACAACATTAGTCAGTGGAACCTAAGTTTCAGAACCTTCAAAAGTATCAACAAATAATATCATGGAGCTTCTGAAAGTCAGGCTTTATTGTCTGATATTGTATGAACAGAAACCACCAGGACAAACTTAATCACCTTTTGAGTTCAGAAAAAAAAACAAAAAAAAAAACAAACACACACTAACAGACACAAGGATTGAACAGTGTGGAGGTGAGTTTAAATATATATATATATATATATATATGTGTGTGTTTGGGTGAACTAACCCTTTAATCCCCCAAATAGAAATTGTATGAAATATATGTAAGCATTAAAAACTGCATTTGCTGTTGTTGTTTATGTTATTTATAAGCCTCAGGGATGAAATGAGAGAAATTCAACAAGAAAAAGAGTAAAACAAAGGAGATTTAAGCCAATTTTGCATGTGGATAAACAATTTTACACACAAAGTAATTTTAATAACATAAAACAAAATTAATAACATATTCAAGAGATAACGATTTGGGGGTTTTGTAATAAAAAAATATCTTGAAGCATTAATCTGTGAGTTATATTAGTAGAGTTAAAATATAAAAACTTAAATATGGCCTACTACAGTCACAAGGGCAGCTGTTTCTTCAACAAGACCACAAAATGAGCAAATTTTATCATCAACATCAAAATATATACAGATAGATTAATTAAACCTGTCGCTCATATCTTTTAAGCTGTTGCTCGTTTTAATGTCATAGGTCACATGATAATGTCAACATGGCAGATGAAGTCCAGATCGCATTCATACTCGGCGAGATTTGGTTGTAGAGTATTGTTGGAAACTCAGAAGCGAAGACCAGGAGACTCTTGGGTATCTTCAGCAGAATTCTTTATTGAGAATGCGCTGCGTAGCTCTGCAGTCCTCAAAAGTCTGACAATATCTCAGCACAGCAAAGTATATAGGTTTGAAGGAGGCGGAGTACATAGAGGTGGAATCAATCTAAACAAAGCATGCAAATGTGATACAGGAAATCAGCCCAGTAAAAGATTTTTCCCAGCCTTGATCTATTTAGCATACAAGTGTCATTCAAATGCAAAGGTGCTAAACAAAAGGCACGGTTGTACCTTGAGCTTAGACTTCACACTTAACTTGGGAAACCTGCCAGATGCTCAGGAAATGTATAAAGACAAAAGGTTACCGTCTCAGGGCTTGGGCTGTCTGCTAAATCACAATATACATAACCTTTTAGAAATTTGTAATCCAACAATTCCTCCTTTGAGAGTTCTAAAAAAAACTCTCATAAAATACAAATTTAGACACTTAAAAAGTTCTGTGTTGATTGTTTGTAGTGATGAAAAGCATGCTGACACAGAAACAAACATGCTTCTAGGGTCCGTGAAGTTCTTACGGGTAATAGTCTTTTCTGGTTAGAACTGTTGTTTCCTCATGATGGTCATGAGTCATTTGTTGAATGAAACACTTGATACTGTGGACGCATAGATAGTATACCAGTAGGAAGAATAACAGCAGATATGCTATTTCCTTGATCCACAGCCAGGGTTTACCTAACAGTTCTCCGAACCATGAAGAATTATCTTCAGTCATTTGGTGTAATTTTTCTGAAAGATCAAGAATGTCTCGTTGGATTTTGTTCAAGTTCTCTGTTGGATCCATTAACCCGGTGCAGCATTCAGGGCCAATAATGGTGCAGGCTCCCCCTTGCGTTGGAAGAATGTAATCCAAGGCCACTCTGTTCTGTAAGATCATTATCTTGTGCGAAGCAAGAGTGTCCGTGATGTTACCTAGGGCCAAAGCTGTGTCATTAGCTAGTTTCTGTACAGAATTCGATAAGCTTCTGACTTGATCCAGGGCCTGTATGACACCATAAAACGGGATTAAGGCTCCAAGAGTTCTTGACCACCATGTTTGTGCACAAGTGAGTCCAGGGATGCAGCCATCTTCTTTGTTTGTGGTAGGAGCTGAGCTTAGTAAATGTGGAGAGCTTGGGGAGGAGTGTGTATTTTCTCTGATAGCCGGTAACACATAAACCAAGGTGCACCTGCCGTTGAATTGGCTAGGTAGGATGTTGTAGACAGAAGTTCCACATAACCAGAAGGTGCCAGTCGGTGGAGGAATCATACACCACTGATTTACTGAGAAGAATTTTGGGAGAGATGATGTCCTATGGAGACAAACTTCTAAGTCCTTTTCTTCTCTTCCTGTTGATGGAGTAATGTCCACATGGGAATTTGTTCTCATCTTGATCACAAAGCTGCAACGTTCATGAGGAATTTCACCCAATGGAGTCGAGGCTGGAGCATCATTTTCCATGCACCAAGGAAAAGTAATTGGTAGGAGTAAATCTGTCATAATGGGAGTAGCTGAAGTTAGGTTGCAGGATGGTAATCCAGGAATGCAACACGGAGAAGCTGGAGGAGTTGTGATGTGGTGGCATGTACCTCTGTTGAATTTTCCACTCGTTTGAACACCGAACAAGGTGCACGTGTCACAGTGGGAGATGGGGTGTGCCACCCATGGTATCCCTGCTTTTACTGAAGGTGGGTGTGGCATGCAAACGTTCTTTCCAGCAAACAAGGCATTTCTTGACATATTCATCAGTTCTAAGAATATGTTGTTTCTGGAGTCTATAGCTTGTGCGATGTTCACGATGATTACTAGAACGGCAATCTTGATCATGTTGATGGATGACTGAAGTTCTTTCATTTAATTCTCTGCGTTGTGTTTTTTTTTTTTTTTATGTTCTGTCTTCCGTGACAGTTGGCTCGGCAGTGGGTCTAGTTGTCCTTTAAAGTTTGTAGCTTCATACACAGGTGAGGGGGTCGATGTGTATGGGTCTCGGGACAGCCATCAAGGGGTATCTGCACAGAGTAAGAAAGAAAACAAAAGACGACAGAGCAGTATTTGTTGTAAAAGGCTGCAAACAATAGAGTTGTAGCCTCTGTTCAATCTGAGTCTAGTCTTGTTGTTCCTTCTTTCCCTAGTTCTTAATTCCCGTGACACCTAAAGAACAGTGAGGTAAGGATGGACTAGTGGATGGGGAAGGCCTATGAGGAAGTCTTCACCTCAGGGTTGGCCCCCGAAGCCTGTTGCATTCGGTTCTTCCCTGGGCTCCTCACTGGTCTGTGTGTCCTATCCTATCCCTGTAGGTGGGGGAACAACTTTACAGTGTGACACATGAGTCCAGGTTTTCCTTCCCTGACACAAAACTGCAGCTGCTGTGATCAACATCACTTGATGTGGTCCGTGCCACTTAGGCTCTAATGGTTTGTTTTTGAATGACTTTATCATAACCCACTGACCTGGGATGATTGTGTGTCCACCTTCTGGTGGATTCTGCCAACATGACTCAACTCTTTCTCTGGAACTCTGTACTGCCTTTGTAAGGTTTTCACAATAAGTGATCAGGGCATCTGAGGCAATGTGCACATCAGCATTTCTAAGATCAATTGCACCTGGCATCTGCATTGGGCGTCCTGTAATAATCTCATGAGGGCTTAGACCTACTGATCTGTTAGGTGATGCTCTCAGACTACACAGTACCGCTGGCAGCGCTTCGACCCATACTACTCCTTCCTGATGCATTTTGCTTAGCCTGGTTTTGATTGATCTGTTTGCACGTTCAACTTGCGCCAATGCTTGCGGCCTATAAGGACAGTGAAGATTCCACTTAATTTTCAACATTTTAGACACTTCCTTGACTACCTGTCCTGTGAAGTGGGTTCCTTGATCTGAGTCAATGCTATCTGGTAATCCCCATCTGGGAATGAAATCAATGACAAGACATTTAGCAGTATGTGCAGCTGTGGCACGCCCTGTTGGATAAGCTTCTATCCATCTTGAGAACTTGTCTATTACTATCAAAACGTCAGTTTTTCCCTTACAAGGAGGCAATGATATGTAATCAACTTGTAGGTGACGAAACGGTCCTGGTGGAGCTGGGGTATGTGTTGCTGGTGTAGTTGCTGCTGGCACATCATTATTTTTTTGACATGTAACGCATCTCTTGACTGTTTCAGTGGCTACATTTCTGAATTTTGGATTCCACCATTGATTTGAGAACCTGTGATTCATTGTTGCTGGACCACTGTGACCCAAATTGTGTATTTGTTGAGCCAAATATGGCAGCAGTGATTCGGGAGCAACATATTTTCCTCCTTTGGTCCAGCAACCAGATGAATCCACTGTGGCTCCTTTGTCTAACCATGTCCATGCTTCATATAAAGGAACGTCTTTGTACAGATCAATGATTGATTCAGGAGGCAGAATTGTCTTCTGTGCTGTACTACCTGAACACACCTGTACATTTGCATATGAACAAGCCTGTTTAGCAGCTACATCAGCAAGAGCATTACCTTTAGCTTCCGTAGTATTAGTTGTGAGATGTGCTTTCACTTTGATCACAGCTAATTTCTTTGGAAGTTTCATGGCAAACATTAGATCTTTCACTAATCCAGCATGCTTAATGGGTGATCCAGCAGAAGTTAAAAACTGTCTACTTTGCCAAATGATACCAAAATCATGAATTACCCCAAAAGCATACCTGGAATCAGTGTAGATATTTGCAGTTGATCCTGACGCTAGCGTGCATGCTCTAGTTAAGGCTACTAGTTCTGCAGCTTGAGCTGAAAAATGATCTGGAAGACGACCTGAAGCTACGACTTCAGTGGTAGAAGTTACTGCATAACCTGCTCTTCTGTTACCTTCAATAACATACAACTCCAATTCTGCATATATGGGAGTTTCTGTTATTTCACTTGTAGGTGTGTATGTAAGCGTAACACAATCATGAGCCATTTCTCCTTCATCCTCTAAGACAACTTCAGTCATTGCAGACATCATACATGAGGATGGGTTTGTGACTGGTGCACGCTGTAAAACAATGTTCGGGGCTGTGAGGGTTGTTAACCAATTTCCCCAACGAGAGGAGGTGACAGAAGTGACTTTTGCTTGATTCATTAGTGCAGACACTGCATGAGGGCATCTTACATTTACAGTCTGTCCTAACACCATTCCTGATGAGGCCTGAAGAGCTAGATGAACTGCCTGTACTGCTCTGAGACATGGGCCCATACCTTGAGCGACTATGTCAAGTTTGCCAGAATAGTAATGAATTGGGCGTAAATTGCCCCCATGATCTTGCATTAGACATGCAGTCATAAAGCCTAAGTGTTCATGAACATAAAGCACAAAGGGCCTATCAGATTGGGCAATTCCTAATGCTGGCGCTTGACATAATGCTCTCTTCAAATCATTGAAAGCTTTGAGGTGAATTTCTTCCATACAAACTGTATCGGAATCTCTAACCTGACCTTTCAACAAGTCATAGAGGGGCTGAGCAATCGAGGCATAGTCTTCTATCCAAGGTCTACAGTAACCTGCTGTTCCTAAAAATGATCTTAGTGTTTTAATGTTAGTAGGCGGAGGTATTGCTTTGACTGAAGCGGCTCGATCCTGTGTAATGGATCTATTTCCTGTACCAATTGTTTGACCCAGAAATGTAACTTGATTTTTAGCAATTTGAGCTTTGTGAAAGCTACATTTATGTCCTTTTTTCTGCAAATAGTCCAACAATGCTGTCAATTCAGTTTGATGTACCTCATGATCTGTTGAGGCAAATAAAATATCATCAATATATTGAATCATAGTGGACTGTTTGACTGGACATTCTGGGTCACACAAATCACGTCTGAGAGCCTGATGGTATATGGTTGGGGAATTTTGAAATCCCTGGGGCAAACGTGTCCACTGATATTGTTCATAGTCAACTGTGAAAGCTAACCATGGCTGGCTGTCAGCGTGCAAAGGTACAGAAAAGAATCCATTAGACATATCAATTACTGAAAAAACCTTACAATCTAATGGTAAGCCATTACAAATTGTAGATGGATCGGCTACTAGGGGGGTGATTTTTTCAGTATGCTTATTGGCTACTCTGTAGTCTATTGTGAGTCTCCATGACCCATTGGCTTTCTTGATGGGCCATATGGGTGAATTACAGGGACTGTTGGTTTTAATGAGCACTCCTTGCTTCAGCAATTTTTCTACAATAGGTTTGACTCCCTGTATAGCTTCCTTACTGATCGGGTATTGTTTGGTAACAGGAGGGGCGGTTCCTGTTAATTTGGCTGGTTCTACACCAGTGAGAAACCCGCAATCATCTTTGTCTTTAGCCCAAATTGGATGATTCTGTAAGAAAGCATACTCAGGAGTGATTGCATTACTGGTAGAAACTTGTGCTGAAGCAATTTTTATGCTAGCAGATTCTGAGGACATGTCTAAAGTTAAATGTACTTGTCTCAGTAGATCCATGCCTAGAATTGCACCTGTATTTAATGGAGCACATAACAATTTTGTAGTCAGAGTTTTCGGGCCTAATTGTACCTCTATGGGCGGAGTTTCATACAAAACAGAATCTTCACCTACTACACCAGTTAAACAAAGTTTAGTTTTCTTGTACGGAATGTTTAAATCTTTAGCCAATTTTGTAGGAACTACTGTGATTTCTGCACCTGTATCAAGCAAAAAGTCAATCTCTTTCTCTTGTATGCTACCTTTCACAAAAATTCTTTTGTCATTGTGATGTATTACAGGGGAAAGGTAGCTACTCACAGCCCCAACAATTAGTTTTTTTCCTGCTCTTTTTGTGCTCTTAGAAGAGCCTGAGCAAGCTGTCCTAACGTTTCACTGGTCACTGGTGGAACTACTTCAGGGTTGTAGGCGGGCTGAGAAGGAGCAGAATTATGCATAGCATTTCTTTTATTATCTTGCAACTTCTTCCTACACTCTTTCTCCCAATGTCCTAGTTTTCCACAATAATTGCATTTCCCTTCTTTTTTAGACCATCTCTTGTCTCGATTTGTTGTGCTAAACGTAGCTGCTGCTACTCTTACTTTTGCCTTAACATCAGAATCTCTTTCCCAAGTAGCTAACGTGTCTAAGTTACTTCTGAGAGTTTTGTTAGACCAAGTTAGATCTAGGAATGGCAAGGCTTTTCTGTACTCAGCTACAAGGCCATCTGACCAGATGCGGACTAAGGGTCCCTTGTCATCTAGCACACTTTCAGGATCATCAACTATTCCACTGTAAGTTACAGCTGACTGGCAAAACTTCTCAGTGTATTCACTTACAGTTTCCTCTTTCTTTTGTACACAGTTAGTGATTCTGGACCAGTCTATTTTGGGTCCCATAATATTCTTTAGGATTTTCAAAACACCTTCTCTCAAATCCGCTTTACTGGCATGTCGTAGTTCAGAAGTAACAGCAGACTCAAAACTGTTGAATTCAGATTCAGTTAGAATTTGTGACATCAGCTGTGTGACTTCTACTAACGACATGTCGTAGAGACGCATTTTGCTAATCAGTGCTCTTCTAAATTCACAAAAATTTGTGCGTGCTGAGGGTAAGCCCTGGGACAATCTCTCTATATCTTTAGGTTCCAGCATTTTTGCAATTGCTTGAACCTGGACAACAGCAGAGTTGGGAGTACCACTTTCAATTCCCTCAATTCCCTGAGATCTTCTCCTAGCACCACATACCTTCACTGAATCTACAGGCACATCAGTTACTGATTGGATGGCTACATCTGTTTCAAAGAAAGCTTGTAAGTCAGGATAAAGGTTATCAGGCTGACTAACTTCCATATCAGTTTTTTCTAAAGCTTTGTTGTGGTTCAATTTCTTAGTCAAAGCGGATATTCTAGCCCGAAGCTCTTTGTTCTGTTCCTCTAGCTCTGAGTTACGCTGAGACTGTTGTGTAGCTAGCGCTAAACCAAATTCTCTGTGGCAGCAGATAATGCCTTTCACATTTTTCTTACGAATACATGCTCCAAGTACTTTTTTACACTCATCTACAGACCAAGTCTTGTCTGGATGGATCTCATATTTCTTAGTCAATTCTTGTCTAACTTTTTCAGTTACTATTAGGTTCATTTGCACTCCTAACAGTGATTTGAATTCGCTATCTGACCACAAAGGAGTTGCGAGACCACCTTTTTCAGTTGTGGGGATCAGCCTAGCGTTCTTTCTAACCATTTTGTGAGTTTCTTTGTTACCACACAATCACAACACTAAAACTTCTCTGATCAACAGAGGGTACGCTTGTTAACACAGATCAACTATAGTTAACCTTTCCTGAATTAACAGAAGACAACACAAACTACTAGCACTTTACACTAGTCTTCTCTGCCTAAACAGAGGGTAACAGATATTAGCACGTAATGCTAATCTTCTCTACCTGAAATAGAGGATAACTGATATTAGCACATTCTAATCTCTGAGGACAACTGATATTAGCACGTAATGCTAATCTTCTCTCCCTGAAGAGAGGATCAACAATTCTTCTCTGCCGAAACAAAGGATAACAGATATTAGCACGTAATGCTAATCTTCTCTACCTGAAATAGAGGATAACTGATATTAGCACATAATGCTAATCTTCTCTACCTAAAATAGAGGACAACTGATATTAGCACGTAATGCTAATCTTCTCTACCTGAAATAGAGGATAACTTGTCTGTTAAACAAACTCTGCAGCTGTTTGTTAACACTTCTCTGGCAGCGCAGAGGATAACCACATGTACTGGCTTCTAATGGTTCTTTTGGATAGAGTGATACTCACCAACCCTTGGTACAGAAAGATTCAGTCTGGAACGAAGTCAGATCTTTGTTGAGCTTGTTGAGCTTCAATCTGGATTCAGGTGAGGAGCTCTATCCGGGTCACGGCACCAAAACTGTTGGAAACTCAGAAGCGAAGACCAGGAGACTCTTGGGTATCTTCAGCAGAATTCTTTATTGAGAATGCGCTGCGTAGCTCTGCAGTCCTCAAAAGTCTGACAATATCTCAGCACAGCAAAGTATATAGATTTGAAGGAGGCGGAGTACATAGAGGTGGAATCAATCTAAACAAAGCATGCAAATGTGATACAGGAAATCAGCCCAGTAAAAGATTTTTCCCAGCCTTGATCTATTTAGCATACAAGTGTCATTCAAATGCAAAGGTGCTAAACAAAAGGCACGGTTGTACCTTGAGCTTAGACTTCACACTTAACTTGGGAAACCTGCCAGATGCTCAGGAAATGTATAAAGACAAAAGGTTACCGTCTCAGGGCTTGGGCTGTCTGCTAAATCACAATATACATAACCTTTTAGAAATTTGTAATCCAACAGTATGTACTCTTTTAGCACTCGTTAAGTAGGTACTTACTGAAATTAAGTACCTACTCATTGAGTAAGCCATTTCAAATGCAGCCCCTGTTTGTTTGTCATGCTGCTTGCTTTATACTAGTCTACTTCCTGATCCTGTCATGTGATTAATCACATTACAGGCAGACATGAACATTTAAAGATATACACACGTTGAACTGATTAAAGGATTAAAAAGGCATTAAAACTCAAACATATAGACATAAAACCTATATTCGTATGTATCGAGCGGTAAAAAACATGTCTTTGTATGACAGTGTCACATAGTCCCCTCTCCCCAAGAAAAAAAAAAGAAAAGAAAAAATTGTTTGTACATAACACAAAATACACTCTCAGAAATAAAGGTACAAAAGCGGTCTCTGGTGCAGTATCTTTTCTAATATGTATTATTTGGGTACTAATAAGCACACTTTACATACTAATATATAGCTTTGAGGTAATATACACACTTTATAGTACAAAAGTATACTTTATAGTACAAAGATGTACTTTGTCAAGGATCAAAACTCAAGGTCCATATGCAATTGCGAAAGTTTATTAAACAATAAGCAGTGTAAATAAAACAAGGCATACACTATATTGCCAAAAGTATTCGCTCACCTGCCTTGACTCGCATATGAACTTAAGTGACATCCCATTCCTAATTCATAGGGTTCAATATGACGTCAGTCCACCCTTTGCAGCTATAACAGCTTCAGATCTTCTGGGAAGGCTGTCCACAAGGTTTAGGAGTGTGTTTATGGAAATGTTTGACCATTCTTCCAGAAGCGCATTTGTGAGGTCACACACTGATGTTGGACGAGAAGGCCTGGCTCTCAGTCTCCGCTCTAATTTATCCCAAACGTGTTCTGTCGGGTTGAGGTCAGGACTCTGTGCAGGCCAGTCAAGTTCATCCACACCAGACTCTGTCATCCATGTCTTTATGGACCTTGCTTTGTGCACTGGTGCACAGTCATGTTGGAAGAGGAAGAGGCCAGCTCCAAACTGTTCCCACAAAGTTGGGAGCATGGAATGGTCCAAAATGTCTTGGTATGCTGAAGCATTCAGAGTTCCTTTCACTGGAACTAAGGGGCCAAGCCCAGCTCCTGAAAAACAACCCTACACCATAATCTCCCCTCCACCAAACTTTACACTTGGCACAATGCAGTCAGACAAGTACCGTTCTCCTGGCAACTGCCAAACCCAGACTCGTCCATCAGATTGCCAGATGGAGAAGCGCGATTCGTCACTCCAGAGAACGCATCTCCACTGCTCTAGAGTCCAGTGGCGGCTTGCTTTCCGACGCTTTGCATTGCATTTGATGATGTATGGCTTGGATGCAGCCGCTCGGCCATGGAAACCCATTCCATGAAGCTCTCTGTGCACTGTTCTTGACCTAATCTGAAGGCCACATGAAGTTTGGAGGTCTGTAGCGATTGATTCTGCAGAAAGTTGGCGACCTCTTGCTCACTATGTGCCTCAGCATCCACTGACCTCGCTCCGTCAGTTTATGTGGCCTACCACTTCGTGGCTGAATTGCTGTCGTTCGCAAACGCTTCTACGTTCTTATAATACAGCTGACAGTTGACTGTGGGATATTTAGGAGCGAGGAAATTTCACGAATGGACTTGTTGCACAGGTGGCATCCTATCACAGTTCCACTCTGGAATTCACTGAGCCCCTGAGAACAACCCATTCTTTCACAAATGTTTGTAAAAACAGTCTGCATGCCTAGGTGCTTGATTTTATACACCTGTGGCCATGGAAGTGATTGGAACACCTGATTCTGGTTATTTGGATGGGTGAGCAAATACTTTTGGCAATATAGTGTATCTTCAGATGTTGTCATGCAGATGGAAGCAGGCCCTAGTAGCACAGAGACTGAAACAGATTGAACTGAACTGTCTGTGAATGAGTAGTACAAAAACAGCTTGGCACAATATAATCCATAAAAGCAGGTAATCCACACAAGGCAGGACACAAATCCAGGAACAACTATTAGACTACTAGTAACACTACTAGAAACACTATTGAAACCAACAACAGGGAATAAGCAAACAGCAATCTGACAACATGCACAGCAAAATGCAAAGCAGAGGTATATGTATATGTATAGGTAATGGTAATGCACTACAGGTGCAGCCGCTCTGGGGTTCGTTTCCCAAAAGCATCCCAAAAGTTCCGTGGTTACCAACATAATTAAATGATTCAGTGTTTCCCGAAATCATAGTTCAAACAAACATTGCCAAAAAGCGTCGCAAACTTATGTGGTTGGAACTACAACTCTCAACCCATGGTTAGAAGCATAGTTTCTTGTTAGTTAGCCATATGGGCTCAATTAATTATGCTCTTGGGCACAATAAGTAAGCTAACATGCAGTACAATCTATATCTTCCATTCCATCTTAATATAAATGCATTTTAATCTATGTATTTTTGTGCATCCTCTTTAAGTGCCATTTTTTAATAGTGCGCATGTGCATAAATGCTTAAGGGAACCCCGGAGTATGACGTAAGAGGGAACACGCGATGAATCAATCATCCAATAAAGGAAAATAACAGTCTCCTAAGTCACCATTAAAACCATGATTTTCTGTGGCGAGATGAACAAGAATTGGAGCTGAAACAAAGCACCTTTTCAGTTTAGAGAATCAGCATCAGCCGTGCTGGACCACCTGAACATTTTGGTGGAGGTCAAGGCAATCAAAGGGGTGGCTAGCTGGCTGTAAAATTACTGCAAATAAAAATTGGCAAAGCACAGAAAACTCTGCAGGGCCTTGCAGGAATTGCAGGGCCTTGCAGGAGTTGGCCAATCTACCACAGCCTGAACATTGTCGGGATCCATGCACATTCCCTCAGATGACACAACGTATCCAAAATGGGAACCGACTGTGCATGAAAAATGCATTTCTCTGCCTTGACATAAAGCCCATTTCTCTAGCAGCCTCTAAAGAAAATAATAAAAGCAGTCTTCTATTCATCCCCCGCCCTTATGTGAACAAAATGATAAGAAGTGATATGAAGATCTAACTTTGTGAAAAAGGAAGCACCCTGCAGTCGTTCAAAAGCCAAAGACATCAGCAGCAAAGGATAAGTAATTTTTTTTTTTCCGTGATGCTGTTCAACCCTCAATAGTCAATGCAAGGACACAGGGAACCATATTTCTTTTCCACAAAGAAGAAACCCACAACTGCAGGAGAAGAGGAAAGACAGATTGGCTGCCAGTGAATCAGAAATGTATTGCTCCATGGCCTCCGTTTCTGGAGCAGAAAATGTGTATAACCTGCCTTTACGGGGAGACGTACCTGGCAATAAAACTAGAGCACAGTCATAAGGCCGATGTGGAGGAAGAGATGCAGCTCAAAACTTACTGAACACTCCCTTCAGGTCAAAATACTCTGTGGGCATGTGTCTGTATTTTCATCCTGTAATGCATAGAGAAACAGGACACAGAGTAACAGGCAGACAACAAACACAAAGCATGACAATATTCACTTCATGAAGAGACAGTGTTTTGGTGCCAGTTTATGTTAGGGTTATGGAGTGCCAGGTATGGAGCCAGGGGTGACGAAGGGCAACTGGTGCCAAGGGAGAATCAGTCAAAAGAAAGTGTGGTTGCCAGAAGTAATGAGACTCACCGGCCTGGTGGCAAGAGTGACCAGTGGAAGAGGCTGGCCAATGAATGTGCTAATGGAGATGGAATAAGTGAGTAAGAAGAATTAATAATAATAATAATAATAATAATAATAATAATGTATTTATTTTATATAGCACCTTTAAAAGTTGCTTTCTCAAAGCATTTTACAAGCAAGCATCATAACAGAGAAAACAGCACACTTTAAATACCATAAATTTACAACAAACAATGCAAAATAAAATGAATAATCATGTAAAGGCAATCCTAAAACAGAATGTTTTAAGAAGAGATTTGAAAGACACTAGTGAATTTGCTTCCCTGATGTTTGCCGGGAGAGAATTCCAAAGCTTAGGAGCTGTTGGATTACAAATTTCTAAAAGGTTATGTATATTGTGATTTAGCAGACAGCCCAAGCCCTGAGACGGTAACCTTTTGTCTTTATACATTTCCTGAGCATCTGGCAGGTTTCCCAAGTTAAGTGTGAAGTCTAAGCTCAAGGTATAACCGTGCCTTTTGTTTAGAACCTTTGCATTTGAATGACACTTGTATGCTAAATAGATCAAGGCTGGGAAAAATCTTTTACTGGGCTGATTTCCTGTATCACATTTGCATGCTTTGTTTAGATTGATTCCACCTCTATGTACTCCGCCTCCTTCAAACCTATATACTTTGCTGTGCTGAGATATTGTCAGACTTTTGAGGACTGCAGAGCTACGCAGCGCATTCTCAATAAAGAATTCTGCTGAAGATACCCAAGAGTCTCCTGGTCTTCGCTTCTGAGTTTCCAACAGTTTTGATGTCGAGACCCGGATAGAGCTCCTCACCTGAATCCAGATTGAAGCTCAACAAGCTCAACAAAGATCTGACTTCGTTCCAGACTGAATCTTTCTGCATTACGTGCTAATATCAGTTATCCTCTATTTCAGTTAGAGAAGATTAGCATTACGTGCTAATATCTGTTATCCTTTGTTTCAGCAGAGAAGAATTGTTGATCCTCTCTTCAGGGAGAGAAGTTTAGAGTAAAGTTCTAATATCTGTTACCCTCTGTTTAGGCAGAGAAGACTAGTGTAAAGTGCTAGTAGTTTGTGTTGTCTTCTGTTAATTCAGGAAAGGTTAACTATAGTTGATCTGTGTTAACAAGCATACCCTCTGTTGATCAGAGAAGTTTTAGTGTTGTGATTGTGTGGTAACAAAGAAACTCACAAAATGGTTAGAAAGAACGCTAGGCTGATCCCCACAACTGAAAAAGGTGGTCTCGCAACTCCTTTGTGGTCAGATAGCGAATTCAAATCACTGTTAGGAGTGCAAATGAACCTAATAGTAACTGAAAAAGTTAGACAAGAATTAACTAAGAAATATGAGATCCATCCAGACAAGACTTGGTCTGTAGATGAGTGTAAAAAAGTACTTGGAGCATGTATTTGTAAGAACAATGTGAAAGGCATTATCTGCTGCCACAGAGAATTTGGTTTAGCGCTAGCTACACAACAGTCTCAGCGTAACTCAGAGCTAGAGGAACAGAACAAAGAGCTCCGGGCTAGAATATCCGCTTTGACTAAGAAATTGAACCGCAACAAAGCTTTAGAAAAAACTGATATGGAAGTTAGTCAGCCTGATAACATTTATCCTGACTTACAAGCTTTCTTTGAAAAAGATGTAGCCATCCAATCAGTAACTGATGTGCCTGTAGATTCGGTGAAGGTATGTGGTGCTAGGAGAAGATCTCAGGGAATTGAGGGAATTGAAAGTGTTCCTCCCAACTCTGCTGTTGTCCAGGTTCAAGCAATTGCAAAAATGCTGGAACCTAAAGATATAGAGAGATTGTCCCAGGGCTTACCCTCAGCACGCACAAATTTTTGTGAATTTAGAAGAGCACTGATTAGCAAAATGCGTCTCTACGACATGTCGTTAGTAGAAGTCACACAGCTGATGTCACAAATTCTAACTGAATCTGAATTCAACAGTTTTGAGTCTGCTGTTACTTCTGAACTACGACATGCCAGTAAAGCGGATTTGAGAGAAGGTGTTTTGAAAATTCTAAAGAATATTATGGGACCCAAAATAGACTGGTCCAGAATCACTAACTGTGTACAAAAGAAAGAGGAAACTGTAAGTGAATACACTGAGAAGTTTTGCCAGTCAGCCGTAACTTACAGTGGAATAGTTGATGATCCTGAAAGTGTGCTAGATGACAAGGACCCCTAGTCCGCATCTGGTCAGATGGCCTTGTAGCTGAGTACAGAAAAGCCTTGCCATTCCTAGATCTAACTTGGTCTAACAAAACTCTCAGAAGTAACTTAGACACGTTAGCTACTTGGGAAAGAGATTCTGATGTTAAGGCAAAAGTGAGAGTAGCAGCAGCTACGTTTAGCACAACAAATCGAGACAAGAGATGGTCTAAAAAAGAAGGGAAATGCAATTATTGTGGAAAACTAGGACATTGGGAGAAAGAGTGTAGGAAGAAGTTGCAAGATAATAAAAGAAATGCTATGCATAATTCTGCTCCTTCTCAGCCTGCCTACAACCTTGTAGTAGTTCCACCAGTGACCAGTGAAACGTTAGGACAGCTCGCTCAGGCTCTTCTAAGAGCACAAAAAGAGCAGGAAAAAAACTAATTGTTGGGGCTGTGAGTAGCTACCTTTCCCCTGTAATACATCACAATGACAAAAGAATTTTTGTGAAAGGTAGCATACAAGAGAAAGAGATTGACTTTTTGCTTGATACAGGTGCAGAAATCACAGTAGTTCCTACAAAATTGGCTAAAGATTTAAACATTCCGTACAAAAAAAACTAAACTTTGTTTAACTGGTGTAGTAGGTGAATATTCTGTTTTGTATGAAACTCCACCCATAGAGGTACAATTAGGCCCGAAAACTCTGACTACAAAATTGTTATGTGCTCCATTAAATACAGGTGCAATTCTAGGCATGGATCTACTGAGACAAGTACATCTAACTTTAGACATGTCCTCAGAATCTGCTAGCATAAAAATTGCTTCAGCACAAGTTTCTACCAGTAATGCAATCACTCCTGAGTATGCTTTCTTACAGAATCATCCAATTTGGGCTAAAGACAAAGATGATTGCGGGTTTCTCACAGGTGTAGAACCAGCCAAATTAACAGGAACCGCCCCTCCTGTTACCAAACAATACCCGATCAGTAAGGAAGCTATACAGGGAGTCAAACCTATTGTAGAAAAATTGCTGAAGCAAGGAGTGCTCGTTAAAACCAATAGTCCCTGTAATTCACCTATATGGCCCATCAAGAAAGCCAATGGGTCATGGAGACTCACAATAGACTACAGAGTAGCCAATAAGCATACTGAAAAAATCACCCCCCTAGTAGCCGATCCATCTACAATTTGTAATGGCTTACCATTAGATTGTAAGGTTTTTTCAGTAATTGATATGTCTAATGGATTCTTTTCTGTACCCTTGCACGCTGACAGCCAGCCATGGTTAGCTTTCACAGTTGACTATGAACAATATCAGTGGACACGTTTGCCACAGGGATTTCAAAATTCCCCAACCATATACCATCAGGCTCTCAGACGTGATTTGTGTGACCCAGAATGTCCAGTCAAACAGTCCACTATGATTCAATATATCGATGATATTTTATTTGCCTCAACAGATCATGAGGTACATCAAACTGAATTGACAGCATTGTTGGACTATTTGCAGAAAAAAGGACACAAATGTAGCTTTCACAAAGCTCAAATTGCTAAAAATCAAGTTACATTTCTGGGTCAAACAATTGGTACAGGAAATAGATCCATTACACAGGATCGAGCCGCTTCAGTCAAAGCAATACCTCCGCCTACTAACATTAAAACACTAAGATCATTTTTAGGAACAGCAGGTTACTGTAGACCTTGGATAGAAGACTATGCCTCGATTGCTCAGCCACTCTATGACTTGTTGAAAGGTCAGGTTAGAGATTCTGATACAGTTTGTATGGAAGAAATTCACCTCAAAGCTTTCAATGATTTGAAGAGAGCACTATGTCAAGCGCCAGCATTAGGAATTGCCCAATCTGATAGGCCCTTTGTGCTGTATGTTCATGAACACTTAGGCTTTATGACTGCATGTCTAATGCAAGATCATGGGGGCAATTTACGCCCAATTCATTACTATTCTGGCAAACTTGACATAGGTCGCTCAAGGTATGGGCCCATGTCTCAGAGCAGTACAGGCAGTTCATCTAGCTCTTCAGGCCTCATCAGGAATGGTGTTAGGACAGACTGTAAATGTAAGATGCCCTCATGCAGTGTCTGCACTAATGAATCAAGCAAAAGTCACTTCTGTCACCTCCTCATGTATGATGTCTGCAATGACTGAAATTGTCTTAGAGGATGAAGGAGAAATGGCTCATGATTGTGTCACGCTTACATACACACCCACAAGTGAAATAACAGAAACTCCCATAGATAATGCCGAATTGGAGTTGTATGTTGATGGTTCAGCTCAAGTTATTGAAGGTAACAGACGAGCAGGTTATGCAGTAACTTCTACCACTGAAGTCGTAGCTTCAGGTCGTCTTCCAGATCATTTTTCAGCTCAAGCTGCAGAACTAGTAGCCTTAACTAGAGCATGCACGCTAGCGTCAGGATCAACTGCAAATATCTACACTGATTCCAGGTATGCTTTTGGGGTAATTCATGATTTTGGTATCATTTGGCAAAGTAGACAGTTTTTAACTTCTGCTGGATCACCCATTAAGCATGCTGGATTAGTGAAAGATCTAATGTTTGCCATGAAACTTCCAAAGAAATTAGCTGTGATCAAAGTGAAAGCACATCTCACAACTAATACTACGGAAGCTAAAGGTAATGCTCTTGCTGATGTAGCTGCTAAACAGGCTTGTTCATATGCAAATGTACAGGTGTGTTCAGGTAGTACAGCACAGAAGACAATTCTGCCTCCTGAATCAATCATTGATCTGTACAAAGACGTTCCTTTATATGAAGCATGGACATGGTTAGACAAAGGAGCCACAGTGGATTCATCTGGTTGCTGGACCAAAGGAGGAAAATATGTTGCTCCCGAATCACTGCTGCCATATTTGGCTCAACAAATACACAATTTGGGTCACAGTGGTCCAGCAACAATGAATCACAGATTCTCAAATCAATGGTGGAATCCAAAAATTCAGAAATGTAGCCACTGAAACAGTCAAGAGATGCGTTACATGTCAAAAAAATAATGATGTGCCAGCAGCAACTACAGCAGCAACGCATACTCCAGCTCCACCAGGACCGTTTCGTCACCTACAAGTTGATTACATATCATTGCCTCCTTGTAAGGGAAAAACTGATGTTTTGATAGTAATAGACAAGTTCTCAAGATGGATAGAAGCTTATCCAACAGGGCGTGCCACAGCTGCACATACTGCTAAATGTCTTGTCACTGATTTCATTCCCAGATGGGGATTACCAGATAGCATTGACTCAGATCAAGGAACCCACTTCACAGGACAGGTAGTCAAGGAAGTGTCTAAAATGTTGAAAATTAAGTGGAATCTTCACTGTCCTTATAGGCCACAAGCATCGGCGCAAGTCGAACGTGCAAACGGATCAATCAAAACCAGGCTAAGCAAAATGCATCAGGAAGGAGTAGTATGGGTCGAAGCGCTGCCAGCAGTATTGTGTAGTCTGAGAGCATCACCTAACAGATCAGTAGGTCTAAGCCCTCATGAGATTATTACAGGACGCCCAATGCAGATGCCAGGTGCAATTGATCTTAGAAATGCTGATGTGCACATTGCCTCAGATGCCCTGATCACTTATTGTGAAAACCTTACAAAGGCAGTACAGAGTTCCAGAGAAAGAGTGGAGTCATGTTGGCAGAATCCACCAGAAGGTGGACACACAATCATCCCAGGTCAGTGGGTTATGATAAAGTCATTCAAAAACAAACCATTAGAGCCTAAGTGGCACGGACCACATCAAGTGATGTTGATCACAGCAGCTGCAGTTTTGTGTCAGGGAAGGAAAACCTGGACTCATGTGTCACACTGTAAAGTTGTTCCCCCACCTACAGGGATAGGATAGGACACACAGACCAGTGAGGAGCCCAGGGAAGAACCGAATGCAACAGGCTTCGGGGGCCAACCCTGAGGTGAAGACTTCCTCATAGGCCTTCCCCATCCACTAGTCCATCCTTACCTCACTGTTCTTTAGGTGTCACGGGAATTAAGAACTAGGGAAAGAAGGAACAACAAGACTAGACTCAGATTGAACAGAGGCTACAACTCTATTGTTTGAACCCTTTACAACAAATACTGCTCTGTCGTCTTTTGTTTTCTTTCTTACTCTGTGCAGATACCCCTTGATGGCTGTCCCGAGACCCATACACATCGACCCCCTCACCTGTGTATGAAGCTACAAACTTTAACACCCTGGGGTCGGCTAACCCGCAGGCGGGAGCACGCGCTTATTTTCCAGATGTAAGCAAAAAGAATTGCTCCCTCAATTTTGATTGGACACATAAAAGTAATACATCACCCGAATCTGTAGAAAGTTTACTTTTATTTGTGTATGCTCAACATATTAACAAATGTTCATGGTTTTTGTAAATAAAGTAAATATACAGCGTGTCATTTCAGTCTTCTCAGTCTCCGTGAATATCCAGTTGAAACGCGTCACTAAAATAAACTAAAACTCAGCGAATACATGACACACAAACACCAGAGACATGTCTATAGAAAGCTTGGAATGTCTACTTTTAAATTAAGTAAGTTTAATCGAAAACACATATTCTGTGTGTAAGTAATCCGTATGAAACCAAGTCCTGTTTTCCCCATCTGAGCTCATTACCGCTAATTAGTTCACGCCCACGCGCTGTGGCGCTATTGTTATTACAAACATCCACGTGAAAGACGCGCTAAATGAACGCCCACATCAACTCGTAAACAAAGCGGCAACGTGTTTGTGTCGGATACTTTCGTTTTTGGAAGAAAGCGCTGAGAGGAAAAAGCCTTGTATTTACTCTGGATGAGGACGCGCCGAGAGGAACAGACTGAGCTTGTTTATCTCACAAACAGAACACGAGCGCGACTACAGCAGCTGACGAGAGGATCTTATACAGTGTAAGTAATGTTTCTTATTAACATTAGATAATGTGTTGTTGAGACATAAACTTGAATGCATTTACTAGTTGGACTTTTTCAAAACTATAATTCCTGACTAAAATGTGTGAAATCGAGTGCAACATTTTGAAATATCATAGCTTTTCAATGCATCTGTAAGGCGTCAGAAATGTTTTATGTTTCATAAACAAATTGACATTAAAGTAGGGCTGATGTTTAGACGATATAAAAGTAATGTATAAGAATGCTTAGACCAGTCTTTACTGTTGAATACTCTGCAATTATCTAATCAAGCGTGTATGTGCTTAATAGTAATTTAGTTTCTCAGATGTTGTTTTTATACTGTATAATAATAAATACAAAGCATGTGTGCATATGATAGCTATAAAATCACATGGGCAATATTAGTGATCGCTAATGTAACAATATTGCTCCAGGCCTATCAACATGCGCACTGATTTATTCATTTATTTATGTTAGTGACTAGATATCTATATGAATATTTTTTGGGATAGAAATTATAGAACTAATGATTTTATTTAGCAAGGATGCTTTAAATTGCTCCTGATATTAACATTCTCACATATGTTTTTTGTTTTGCTTTAGTTGTTTGTGATCTGATACCTGCACAACAGATGAATCCTGCAAACTTTTCCTCTGAACACTGTACCAACATCAGATCTTCAACTACACTGATTTTCTATTGGTAAAACAAGTTCCTTGACTACTGATGATGAGTTTTGCAAGCACTTAAATATCAGGTATGATTTACTTGTGTTACTTGTTGAACAGAATTCAGAAAATAGTTTTCAGGTAGAACACGCCGTCTGTTCACATCTCTGTGGTTAGATCAGTGTGCTTAATAATGTGTCTTTGACCTTCATAATGTATGTTTATATTATACTGTGTTGTAAATAAAATACAGATAATCTAAAACCCCAATCTCTGAATCTTCTCTCATTGTTTCTTACCTGACAGTCACAGTCTCATTGATGGGCCATTAGGGGAGGGCCTTTTGTCTCTCAGGTGTGAATCACTAAATATTCAGTGCCCATTGTCACTCCCTCGCATATTCCCTTTCAATCACAAAACACGTCTTAGAAAATTTAAATAAGTATATTGTTTTTTGTGAATGACTGAATGAGATGATTTTCACATCATTTTGTAGAAAAAACTCTAGCCTAACACATCCAGTTCTCAAAAGTCTTGTGAACTAATGTTCTGGATGTGTTTCTTGGTCTTATTTCCGTGACTAAAAAAAAATTGATTTTCACTAACCACGCATAAACATTGTTTTCTCAAAAACACAAACATGTACATTCATGTTGCTTACATATTATTGTAGCCCAGTTTGTGCTGATTACAGTGTAACCAGACTTTAGCCATTAATGTGTTTTTAAGATACTGAAAAAAGCACAAATGTCAGGGCATGTCAAAACTTCTCCAGGGTCCCAAAACACCCTCAGACCCCAGAGGGTTAAAGGACAACTAGACCCACTGCCGAGCCAACTGTCACGGAAGACAGAACATAAAAAATAACACAACGCAGAGAATTAAATGAAATAACTTCAGTCATCCATCAACATGATCAAGATTGCCGTTCTAGTAATCATCGTGAACATTGCACAAGCTATAGACTCCAGAAACAACATATTCTTAGAACTGATGAATATGTCAAGAAATGCCTTGTTTGCTGGAAAGAACGTTTGCATGAACAAAGTCCAACGAGACATTCTTGATCTTTCAGAAAAACTACACCAAATGACTGAAGATAATTCTTCATGGTTCGGAGAACTGTTAGGTAAACCCTGGCTGTGGATCAAGGAAATAGCAATTCTGCTGTTATTCTTCCTGCTGGTATACTATCTATGCGTCCACAGTATCAAGTGTTTCATTCAACAAATGACTCATGACCATCATGAGGAAACAACAGTTCCAACCAGAAAAGACTATTACCCGTAAGAACTTCGCAGACCCTAGAAGCATGTTTGTTTCTGTGTCAGCATGCTTTTCATCACTACAAACAATCAACACAGAACTTTTTAAGTGTCTAAATTTGTATTTTATGAGAGTTTTTTTTTAGAACTCTCAAAGGAGGAATTGTTGGATTACAAATTTCTAAAAGGTTATGTATATTGTGATTTAGCAGATAGCCCAAGCCCTGAGACGGTAACCTTTTGTCTTTATACATTTCCTGAGCATCTGGCAGGTTTCCCAAGTTAAGTGTGAAGTCTAAGCTCAAGGTACAACCGTGCCTTTTGTTTAGCACCTTTGCATTTGAGTAACACTTGTATGCTAAATAGATCAAGGCTGGGAAAAATCTTTTACTGGGCTGTTCCCCTTCAGGAACTCGAGCCGCGTCGAAACGCTTTGGGAACGCCTTTAGCGTGACCGCGCTCTGAATCACGTGTGTAATCAGACCAATGGAAGAACGAAACGTCATAGGCGGGTGACGTCACTGACCAGGAAGCATAAAAGCACGTGCGCCAGAACGAGCGTCAGCTTCTGTCTTTCAGCAGCGCTCTGTGTATGTGTCTGTGCTGTCTCCTTTTTGGCTGCTAGTTTGCGCCACTTTTCTTTTGAGACAGTATGTCAAAGTGTTCTGCTAAATCCAAAAACGTTGGCAAGCTAGGTTTTAGAGCGTGTGTTCCTCCCTGCTCTCGTTACATCTCGAGCGGGGATACACACGCTCTATGCGTGGCTTGCCTGGGAGCGGAGCATGCGGCATCGGCCCTCGAGGGGGGCGATTGCCCGCATTGTGACGTTTTACCCATGCGTCTGCTCCGCTCCCGGAAGGCTCTCTTCTCCGTGGAGGGAGCCTTCATCAGCGTTCCCTGCGGGTCCGGTCCCGCTTCCGCCGAGGCGGAGCGGCGGCTGCACTCGTGGGGTTCGCAACTGGATCTGGTGGAGGGTATGGAGATGGGTGACCCCCTATCTCCTGCCTCACCCACCAGATCCGCTGCCCGGCCCTCGGGATCGGAAGCCCGCCCTGCGGTTTCTTCCCCCCAGGGGTCGGCCTCCACGCTCCCCATATCTTCCTCTGAGGAGGTTGATGTGGTGAGTGTGGATGAGGCTGCAGCACCTCAGTTTCCCCAGTATGAGGAGCTGCTGGAGGTGGTGACTCGGGCGGTGACCAAACTGAGTATTGATTGGCCCGCCGAGCCATTAGTCAAACCGCAGAAAAGTAAACTTGACGAGAGGTTTCTGCGGTCTCGACCACTGGCTGGTGGGCAAGGGGTACACGGCTGCGGGTCAGGCTGGTGCGTGTCTGCACACCATGTCGGTGTTACAGGCGTACCAGGCTGACCTGCTAAAAGAGTTGGATGAAGGCGAGGAGATAAAAGACAGCGATATCTCCGAGCTCAGGAGGACCGCTGATTTGTCTCTCCGCACCACTAAGGAGACCGCCCGTGCCATTGGGCGGTCTATGGCAGCCCTTGTGGCCGCGGAGAGACATCTCTGGTTGACCCTGTCCGACATGAAAGAGAAGGACAGGGTCTTCCTCTTAGACGCCCCGCTTTCGCCTGCTGGTCTGTTCGGCGACGCCGTCAATGCCGTCGTCGACAGATACCAGGAGGCGCGTAAGCAAGCGGCGGCGTTTCAGCGGTTCCTCCCTCGCCGCCATCCAGCTCACGGGGCTACTGCGACGGAGCAGCCCCGGCCGTCTACCAGCTCCTCACACCGGGAAGCTCAAAAGCAGAGCGTGGCCACTCGCACTCCTCCCCATCGAGAGCGAGTGGTCAAACGCTCTAGGTCGAGGACCTCCCAGGCTAAGCCCGATCTGAGGGTCGTGCTTCAGTCGAAGAGGTCCTCGACCAAGCGGTCCTGACGGGTCGGGACCGCCGAGGGCAGCCCCATCCGGGGGGAAACGGGTCGCACCGCAGTATTCGGTGTCCGGGTCCCCCCTGTGCCCTCGGGAGATCGTTCTGCCAACCCTGCCGGTGCTTCAGGGCGCAGCGGTCTCCAGCGAGCATTCACCCCAGTTTTTCCCGCCCGGCAACGTAGCGGGGCTGGGGAGCTCGCCATCCCCGCGGGGGTCTCTGGGACCGCTGGTTCAGGTGTTTCCTGCCGGGCAACCGTTTCAGGACACCGTTCCAGCGGCCCACATAACACCAGAGGCCAGCCTCGAGAGGCTGGTTCCCTTAGTAGATCATTTGGCAGCGTGGAAACTACTGCCCAATGTGTCTGCTTGGGTCCTGCATACTGTAGAGCGAGGTTATCGCATTCAGTTCGGCGCACCACCTCCGCCGTTCAACGGGGTCTCTCCCACGCTGGTGGGCCCCGAGCAGGGTCTGGTAATGGAACAGGAAGTAGCTACTCTCCTGAGGAAGGAGGCCATCGAGGTGGTCCCTCCTCACGAAAGAGAGTCCGGGTTCTACAGCCGGTACTTCATTGTTCCGAAGAAGGATGGGGGCCTGCGTCCCATTTTAGATCTGCGTCTGCTGAACCGCTCAGTCAAGCGACTGAAGTTCAAGATGCTCACCATCAAGCAAGTCGTGTCTCAAATCAGGTCCGAGGACTGGTTTGTCACGATAGATCTAAAAGATGCATATTTTCACGTCTCCATCCTTCCTCAACACAGGAAGTTCCTGAGGTTTGCTTTCAGGGGCGAAGCTTACCAATATCGGGTTCTTCCGTTCGGCCTAGCACTCTCCCCCCGCACTTTTACGAAGTGTGTGGATGCAGCTCTGGCTCCTCTGCGACTCCAGGGCATCCGCATACTCAACTACATCGACGACTGGCTGATCCTAGCCCAGTCGGAGATGGTGGCAGTTCGGCATCAAGATGTCGTTCTCGCTCACATGAAGGCGCTGGGGTTGAGACTGAACGCCAAGAAAAGTGTGCTTTCTCCATTACTGAGGACCACTTATCTGGGCGTGGTGTGGGATTCGACCACGATGCAGGCACGTTTGTCTCCTGCTCGGATCGAGTCGATCCTCACTGCAGTCAAGAGAGTGAAGGAAGGCCGGTCACTCACTGTGAAGCAGTTCCAGCAACTGCTGGGTCTGATGGCAGCAGCGTCCAACGTGATACCTTTTGGCCTGCTGTACATGAGACCCCTACAGTGGTGGCTCAAGACCAAGGGGTTCTCCCCGAGGGGAAACCCACTTCGCATGATCAGGGTCACGCGGCGCTGCCTACGTGCCCTGGACATGTGGAGGAAGCCTTGGTTCTTGTCTCAGGGCCCGGTGTTGGGAGCTCCTTGTCGCCGCGTAACGCTAGCGACGGACGCGTCCCTCACCGGTTGGGGAGCGGTCATGAGTGGCCACCCTGCCCGCGGTCTGTGGAGCGGTCGCCAACTCACGTGGCACATAAATTGCCTGGAGATGCTGGCCGTGTTTCGGGCTCTGAAACACTTTCTCCCGGACCTAAGAGACCGCCATGTGTTGGTCCGCACCGACAACACCTCGGTGGTCTCTTACATCAACCACCAGGGAGGTCTGCGTTCGCGCCCCTTGTACAAGCTGGCGCACCAGATCCTTGTGTGGTCCCAGGACAAACTCCTCTCGCTGAGAGCAGCTTATGTTCCTGGGCATCTCAACTTGGGAGCAGACATCCTGTCGAGACAGGGGCCGAGGCCCGGGGAATGGATGCTTCACCCAGAGGTGGTGAAGCAGATCTGGAGAGTGTTTGGTCCAGCCCAGGTGGACCTTTTTGCCACAAGGGAGAACACGCAATGTCCCCTCTGGTGCTCTCTAGTTCATCCAGCTCCCCTGGGGCTGGATGCCATGGTGCAGACGTGGCCGAGGCTACGTCTGTACGCTTTTCCCCCGATCGCTCTGCTCCCGGGAGTTCTAGAGAGAGTGCGCCGGGACGGGGTGTCCCTTCTTCTAGTAGCCCCGTTCTGGCCGGGCCGAGTATGGTTCTCGGACCTGATTTCTCTCCTCGACGGCTCTCCCTGGGAGATTCCCGTCAGGAGAGATCTCCTCTCACAGGCAGGGGGCTCCATTCTTCACCCCCGGCCGGAGCTGTGGAAGCTTTGGGTGTGGCCTCTGAGGGGGCACACCTCTTAGCTTCCGGTCTCTCAGCTGAGGTTGTTGAGACCATCCTCCAATCTAGAGCTCCCTCCACGAGGAAACTGTACGCCTTGAAGTGGAAACTTTTCACTTCTTGGTGCGGACGCCGCCAGCAAGACCCAGTTAACTGCCCAGTTGGTTCAGTGCTGGAGTTCCTGCAGGGCCGGCTGTCTGCAGGGTTATCCCACTCCACCTTGAAGGTCTACGTGGCGGCCATTGCGGCCTACCACGCCCCTCTTGGTGGTCTTTCCGTGGGAAAAGACCCCCTTGTTACACGTTTCCTCCGCGGTGCTTTGAGGCTGAGGCCTCCGGTACGACCTCGTGTCCCTACCTGGGACCTGTCGGTGGTGTTAGAGGCTCTCTGCAGGCCTCCCTTTGAGCCTGTCGAGGAAATTTCTGACAGATTTCTTACTATAAAAACTGTCCTTCTTCTAGCACTTTCCTCCCTTAAGAGAGTTGGGGATCTTCAGGCCCTCTCTGTGGCCCCTTCCTTCCTGGATTTTGCTCCAGGCCTGTCTAAAGCTTTCCTTTACCCAAAACCGGGTTATGTCCCTAAGGTCCCCTCCTCGACACCACGGCCTGTCGTACTTCAGGCCTTTTGTCCTCCCCCCTTTCGGGATGCTGACCAGCAGAAGCTTAATTGTATGTGTCCGGTGCGAGCACTGGACGCATACGTCCACCGGGCTGCCAGGTGGAGGAAGTCAGATCAGCTGTTTGTCTGTTATGGCCCCCCTAAGAGGGGCCTCCCTGCTTCCAAGCAAACGCTAAGTCGCTGGATAGTGGACGCTATTTGTTCTGCGTATGAGGCCTCTGACCTTCCTCCTCCTCTAGGGGTCAGAGCTCACTCTACCCGGAGCATGGCTGCCTCTAAAGCTTTTCTTGTTGGGGTTCCCATGCAAGATATTTGCAACGCTGCGGGTTGGTCCACACCTTTGACCTTTGTGAGGTTTTATGAACTTGACCTGCGGGTCTTGCCTGGTTCCTCTGTCCTTGCTCCTAGCACATCCTAGGCAGGGACTGGGGTCTGGCGGCGTGGGCATCTCGTTCCCAAAGCGTTTTGACGCGGCTCGTGTTCCTGGAGGGGAACGTCTCAGGTTACGTATGTAACCCCGGTTCCCCGAAGGGAACGAGACGCCGCGTCTCGTAGCCATCCTCCTGCGTCCCTGCGAGCGCTGCTTCTCTCCTGGAAGCTGACGCTCGTTCTGGCGCACGTGCTTTTATGCTTCCTGGTCAGTGACGTCACCCGCCTATGACGTTTCGTTCTTCCATTGGTCTGATTGCACACGTGATTCAGAGCACGGTCACGCTGAAGGCGTTCCCAAAGCGTTTCGACGCGGCGTCTCGTTCCCTTCGGGGAACCGGGGTTACATACGTAACCTGAGACGATTTCCTGTATCACATTTGCATGCTTTGTTTAGATTGATTCCACCTCTATGTACTCCGCCTCCTTCAAACCTATATACTTTGCTGTGCTGAGATATTGTCAGACTTTTGAGGACTGCAGAGCTACGCAGCGCATTCTCAATAAAGAATTCTGCTGAAGATACCCAAGAGTCTCCTGGTCTTCGCTTCTGAGTTTCCAACAGAGCATAAGAAGAAAATGCCCTGAGCATTTTATGATCACCAGCCCTAACCCCAGAAAGAATTCTAGCAGCCGAATTTTGTAACTATTGGAGTTTGTTAATGGAGAATTTAGATACTCCAGCAAGAAGACCATTACAATAGTCAACACGTGAAAAAAGAGTTTATCAACCTCTCAGCAACTGAGAAGGACAACGTAGGACATATATGTTATATTTTTAAGGTGGAAAAAGGATGTCTTAACCGTATTCTGCACAAAAGGCTCAAATGACAACACAGCATCAAAGATAACTCCAGGCTTTTTAGTTTGCTTTGAAACTCCTAGGCAACTCAACAGGCAAAGTGAGAAAGAATTGTCTCTGACAAGCCAAATACAGTTTCAAGATGATTAAGTAACAACGCATGGTCAATATTATCAAAGGCTGAACTAAGATCCAAGAGAATGAGAAGAGACAGAGAGCCAGAGTCGGAACCTATTAGCAAATCATTAGTGACTTTAACCAACGCAGTCTCAGTGCTGTGCAATTTACAAAACCCAGATTGACGGGGCTCAAATAAGTTATTTTCAATTAAATGTTTGTTCAGCTGGGCCGCAACCACACCCTCTAAGATTTTGGCCAGGAATGAAAGATTTGAGATCGGGTGAAAATTAGAACGAATGTTCACATCAGAGTTTTGTTTTTTTTAAAATGAGATACACAACAGTTGAGAAAAACTCAACAGGCACAGGCACAACAGTTGAGAAAAAACAGGCACAACAGTTGAGAAAAAATCATTCATTATAGCAAGAACTGAGGGACATAAAGGACCAAAGCAAGATTTAAATAGACTGCAAGGCAGAGGATCAAGTATGCAAGTGGAACCTTTCATACGAGAAACCTGCTTGCAGAGTAAATCAGATTGTAATGTAGTGAATTTGGAAAATGGAGTGCCAGAAAGGCTTACTGTATTAACTGTTAAAACAGCAGACCCAGAGAAACTATGAATATTTGTGTGAACATTGTACATTTTTTTTTCAGTGAAAATTTTGAGAAAATTATTACACAACCAGTCAGATGGAGTCAAAGAACTGGCAGCATCTACACTGAGTAGACTGTTAATTGTGTGAAAAAGCGGTCTGGGATTATTATTATTATTTTTAATAATACAAGAAAAGTATGTAGATCTTGCAGTTTTAATAGCTACTCTGTAGTGTGCCAAGCAGTTTTTCCAGGCTTGATAGAACACATTCAAACCACATTCAAACGCCACTTTCTGACATGCAACCTTTTGAGATCACAAATCATCATCATTAAATCAAGGTGCTGACTGTACAAATGTGAGATTACCTGTTTTTTGGGAGCAAAGATGTCCAAGTTGGCTATGAGGGCATTATTAAAAAATAAAATTTTATCCTCAAGAGGAGCAGAGGACATTACATCTAAAGAAGAGACAATCGAATTTGCAAAAACAGCATGATCAGTTGACTGCAATTTACAGAAAAAAATTTATGTAAAGTCTCTCTAAAAGAATGTGATATCTTAATATTAAAAAAAGATAGCTAAATGGTCAGAAAGACCAACATCCACAACAGAAAAAAATGAGAGAAAAAAAATCATTTGTAATGACTAATTCCAATGTATGACCTTTACAGTGAGTGGGAACATTTACAAACTGAGAGAGAAAAAAAGAAAATCCTTGGCCATAGCACAGTCTTTCTGATCTACATGTATGCTAAAGTCACCCAGAATCATAATTCTCTTAAATTTGGAAAACAGTATGGACAGTAGATCAGCAAATTCCAACAAAAAAAAAAAAAACCTTATTTGGTTTTGGAGGTCTATAAACAGTGACCACAGCAGCATGGGGAGCAGCATGAGAAGCAGATACACTTAAGACCAGACATTCAAATGTTTAAAAAAAAAAAAAAAAAAAGGTACAGACACAGGGTGTATACTGTATTGCAGTTTATAGGCCACAATAATACAACCACCTCTACCTGTAGTCCGTCAGACATCAAATAGTCCAAAGCCCGCTGGAGTCAGTTGATTTAAAAAAAAAAATAATAATAAATAAAAAAACTATCGTCCTGGTGTCACGGTAAGTTGTAGGGAGGACGTGGGAGACAAAGGAAAATAAACTTTAACAGACAGGCAAAATGACCAAATAAGGAAACACAAGAACTAAGGGGGGGTGGGTGCCCTGGAGGCTGGAACCAGAGGAAGACATGGCCTCCAGGGTGGGTCAGGGATTTTGGGATGCCATGGCGGATCAGGGAGCTCAGGGTGCGATGGCGGAGCATACAGTTCAGGGAGCCATGGCAGGTCAGGGTGTTCGGGATGCCGTGGCGGAGCAGGGAGCTTGTGGGGTCATGGCGGGATGGGACCAGCGGAGATGAAGGAGGGCTGGACGGGATCAGCGGAGACGCAGGAGACTCAGGAGGGCTGGACGGGACCAGCGGAGACATAGGACACTCAGGAGATGCAAGAAAGAGAATTGGGGCAGTAAACTCCAGTGGGAGCGCTATATCCATAATGTCCAATACCTCTATCTTGGCTGGGGACTCAGTCGAGGCAGCCATTTGGCTGTGGACTCAGGCAAGGCGGCCATCTTGGCTGGGTACTCAGGCGAGGTGGCCAACTCTTCTGGGCTGAGGATGAGGGAGGAGCTTTGGGGGATTTGGGAAAGCGCAGGAGAAACAGAGAAAACAGGCTCATTGGAGACACATGTGGAGGGTACTGACTTGTGGTGAGAGGGAGTGACCACATGCTTCCGGATGGGAGGAGGATTAGGATCCTCCACAGCAACAAAAAACTTGGAATTACTTAGATCAAGGACATAATTAACCTCCTGGGGTCGACGGTGGCGCCGGCGACGCCAATTGCATCTTTTCATGACACGAGCAAAAAGAACCTAAAATGCTCGCTCATCTTTGATCGTACATATAAGAGTAATACATCATTTAAATATGTAGAGGGTCTACTTTTATTTGAGTACACTCACAATATCAACAATTCATTATGCTTTTGCAAAACAATGAAAATAAACAGGATGCGCATTCAGCAGTCTCCGTCTCCACACGTAAGTTTTTGAAATGCATCAGTAAAATGAACTAAAACTCAGCGAATAAGTGACACACACACATGAGAGAGATATCTATAGAAAGCTTGATATTTTTACTTTTAGATGAAGCCCGTCTTGCCGAAGACAAATATTCTCTGATGAAGTAATCCGTATGAAACCAACACCATGTTCAGTCTCTCCTGTCTGCTTCATTAATTTTAATTAGATCACGCCCACGAGATGCTTTCGCTTTTCATACTGTAATCGCCACGTGAGGGCGCGTGCCAAACGTAACCGCCCACATCACTGTAAACAAAGCACCGAGACCTTTTCTTTTCCAAGTTCATCTGGGCAACTTGTCATTTCTGTAAGAAGATGCGGTGTGAGGAATAAGAATTCAGAGGAAGAACACAACGTGTCACACGGCGCAATCCATCGGAGGAGATATTTACGTGAGTAAGTCTTTCTTTTATTAGCCTGCTTGCGTTAGTTGTTACTTTTGTTACTGTGACATAACTTGTATACATTTTACTAGTTAAGACTTTTTTCAAACTATAATTCATGACTACAGCAAGTGAAACATCATGAAGTAGGATTCATTTCATTGCATCAAAATGTGTCACGACGCCAGTATGTTTTTTTAATGTTCTATACAATAGAAAACGATGCGATATAAAGATAATAGTGTTTACACTTACGCTTAACAATAATAATATAGTTTCCCAAATATAAAACGTTTTTGTATTGTATAATACATACAAAGCATGCTTATGTTTATGACTTAAAGATCATATTATTTAGTTATTTATTTGTCGTACAACAATAGGATGTAATATGAGTGTTTACATTGAGTGTATGTTTAGACCATGTTTATCAATTCTCTGCTCTCCAATAGACGAGAATAACGTGAAAAACAATAATTATTACTTATATATAGATATAAAATGTCCTTTTTACGTTAGTACAAATGCGCTACAAATTCATACACTATATATATATATATTTTTTTTTTATTTTTTTTTTTTTTACAGATGCTTCTGTTTTTAACATGCTCACAGATGTTTTTCTTATGTTGTTTGTTTTTTAGTGATCTGATACCTGCACAACAGATGAATCCTGCTGTCTTTCAAACTGAGAGCGCTGTACTAACATCAGATGTTCAACTACACATATTCTAGTGTAAAAAGAAGTTCCTTGACTACTGATGATGAGTTTAGAGATATAAGGTATGATTTACTTTTTTCACTTGTTGAACAGAGTTCAGAAAACAGTTTTCAGAAACTACGCAAAGTCTGTTCACATCTCTGTGGTTAGATCAGGGTGTTCAGTAGTGTATATTTGACCTTCATTATGTATATTTTGATGATACTGTGTTGTAAATAAAATACAAATAATCTAAAACTCCATTCTTTGAATCTCTCATTGTTTCTACCTGACAGTCACAGTCTCATTGATGGGCCATTAGGGAGGGCTCTTTGTCTCTCAGGTGTGAATTGCTAAATATTCATGGGTCATTGCCACTCCTTCGCATATTCCTTTTCAATCACAAAACATGTCTTAGAAAATTTACATCAATATATTGTTTTCTCTGAACGAGTGAACGAGATGATTTTCACATTATTTTGTTGAAAAAATTCTAGCCTACCACATCCAGTTCTCAAAAGTCTTGTGAACTAATGTTCTGAATGTGTTTAATGGCCTTATTTCAGTGACTTAAAACATTTAGTTTTTCACTAACCACACATAAATGTTGTTTTCTCAAAAACACAAACATGTACATTCATGTTGCTTACTGTGACGATGTCGGAGGTGACGACATGAGAGCGATTAGATCCAATTGCGGTAGGTTTATTGAGAAAGGCAGACAAATCCAAAACAGCAGGCGAAATCGTAAACTTGAGACAGGCAGGGTCACAAAACCAGGATAGCAGTCCAAACCAGGCAAACAAAATAGAACAGTAATCCACAAGACGGTAGTCAGGTAACAAGCACAATGGTCGTAACAATAAAGCCGGCAGAACATGAGAGACAGAACGCTTGGTAAGTCAGTAAACTGGCAATACTTCGCAGGGAACACCGGCAACAGGCCCATTTAAATATGAAGCCAAACAGGAAGTAACCAAAGAGGAAAAGGAGCAGTTAGTATTCGGGAGAGAGCTCCCTCTGGCGGTTGGATGAATGGTTATTCGTTACAGAACCCCCCCCTCTACGAACTCCTCCGGGCGTTCTCCTCCTGGGTCTACCCCTTGGACGTGGTGCTGGGCGGTTAGGATGCCGTCGGTGAAACTCTTGGATCAAAGAAGGGTCCAGTATATCCTTGGCGGCCTCCCAAGATCTCTCCTCAGGTCCGTAGCCCTCCCAGTCCACCAAATACTGCAACTGACCCCCACGGCGGCAAGAGTCCAAGATCTCGTTGACCGAGTAGGCTGGGGCGCCATCAATCTCCAAGGGTGGAGGAGGCTCGGGAACTGTGGTGCCGGGGTCAGTTGCCGGGTGGACCGGTTTCAGGAGGGAGACATGAAATGAAGGAGAGATGCGATAATCAGCAGGCAGTTCAAGGCGATATGTGACTGCATTGATTTGTTTAAGAATCCTGAAAGGTCCAACATACCTTGGAGCAAGTTTCTTGCTCGGCAGTCGTAGTCGGAGATCTCGGGTGGCAAGCCAGACTCTCTGGCCGGGTTGATAGTTGGGGTGGGGACGTCTCCTGCGATCTGCTTGGATCCGTTGGGATCGTATTGCTCTTTGTAGCCTCACATGAGCGCTGTCCCACACCCGTTCGCTGCGCTTGATCCATTCGTCCACCGACGGTACCATGGAAGGTTCTCCTGACCAAGGAAACATAGGGGGTTGGAAACCCAGCACACACTGGAAGGGGGTGAGACCTGTGGAGGAATGCGTGAGGGAGTTCTGAGCGTATTCCGCCCATGGGAGGAAATCGCTCCATTTGTCTTGTTCCCTGCTGCAGTAGGATCTGAGGTAACGTCCAATCTCCTGATTTAGCCTCTCGACCTGACCATTCGCCTCAGGATGATAACCAGAAGTTAAGCTGATATTTATGTCTAACTGTTTGCAAAAAGCCTGCCATACCCTGGAGGTGAACTGGGGGCCCCGGTCAGATACAATATCCTCTGGAATACCGTAGTTCCTGAATACATGTTGAAATAATTCGAGAGCCGTGTCCATAGCCGTGGGGAGCCCCTTCAATGGTACTAGTTTACAGGCCTTAGAGAAGCGATCTACAATAACTAGGATGGCTGTGTTACCATGAGAATTAGGTAAGTCCGTAATGAAATCGATGGACAAGTGTGACCAGGGGCGGTGTGGAATGGGTAGAGGTTGTAACAGCCCGGCGGGAAGTTCTCGTGGGGTCTTAGTTTGGGCACAAATGGTACATGATTTCACAAAGTTGACAATGTCTCTGTTCATGGATGGCCACCAGAAAGCATTACGTACCAAAGTTGCGGTCCGATGGATTCCTGGGTGGCCTGAACCCAGAGAGGTGTGGATCCATTGGAGGGTCCGATGGCGGAGGGCTTGGGGGACATATTGTCGGTTAGCGGGGCATTCTGGTGGGGTTGGTTCGTCTTGTTGTGCTCGTTGGATCTCTTCCATAAGATCCCAGCTGATCTGGGCAACGACTACTGAGGGTGGGAGGATGGGAACATCGGTTTGCTCACTTGGATTCGTGTCATGTCGACGGGAGAGTGCATCCGCTTTGAGATTTTTACTGCCTGGTCGGAAAGTGACTGAAAAATTGAAACGGGTGAAGAACAGAGACCAACGAGCCTGCCTTGGGTTCATTCGTTTGGCTCCTTTGATGTACTCAAGGTTCTTGTGATCAGTGATTATCTGGAAGGATAATCTCTAATGCTGCCTTCATAGAGAGAAATTCCTTATTGCCCACATCATAATTTCTTTCTGCTGCTGTTAGCTTGCGAGAGAAGAATGCACATGGGTGTAGCTTACCAGGGTTGCCGTGACCTTGTGATAGTACAGCACCTATCCCACAATCTGAGGCGTCTACTTCTACGACGAAGGGAAGTTGCGGGTCAGGGTGTTTCAAGATGGGGGCTGTGGTGAAACTGGTCTTGAGACATTCAAAGGCTTTGACTGCTGCCGGGTTTCACCTGAGCTTGGAGGGTCTGTTCTTGAGAAGCGAAGTGAGGGGGGCTGCGATGGAACTGTAGTGACGAATGAATCGACGATAAAAGTTGGTAAACCCGAGAAATCGTTGGAGTTCTTTCACTGTTTTAGGAAGTGGCCATTCGGTGACTGCTTGGATCTTGGATTTGTCCATCTCAACTCCGTGATGACTGACAATGTATCCCAGGAAGGTTGTCTTGCTAGTGTGAAACTCACATTTCTCGAGCTTGGCATAAAGTTGATGTTGCTGCAGACGTGCCAGAACGGTCTTGACATCCTTGATGTGTTGGTTGAAGTCAGGAGAATATATCAAAATGTCGTCAATGTAGGCGACCACACACCTGTTCAACAGGTCCCGGAAGATATCATTGATGAAGGCTTGAAAGACCGAGGGCGAGTTGGCTAGCCCATACGGCATAACGAGGTATTCGTAGTGCCCCCTAGTGGTCAGGAAGGCGGTTTTCCATTCGTCCCCCTCTCGGATGCGGATTAGGTTATAGGCACTTCTGAGATCGAGCTTGGAGTAGATTCGGGCCTCACGTAGTTGTTCCAGTGCTGAGGGGACTAATGGTAGGGGATAGTGGTATTTAACTGTGACGTTATTTAACCCTCGATAGTCAATACAGGGGCGTAGACCGCCATCCCTCTTCTCTACGAAGAAGAATCCAGCGGCAGCTGGTGAAGTGGAAGGTCGGATGTAACCTGAAGCAAGGGCCTCTTCAATGTAAGTTTCCATGGCTAGTGTCTCTGGACGTGACAGGGGGTAAACTTTACTTTTAGGCGGGGACATGTTAGGTAACAATTCAATAGCGCAGTCACCGGGTCGATGTGGAGGAAGTTGTGTGGCCTTCGATTTACTGAACGCCTCAGCGAATTCTGAGTAAACACTGGGTAGTGAGGTTTGGACTCGGGTGTCGGGACTTTCAATGCTGGTAGAGAGGCAGGGAAATGACAGGGTTTTGGTTAGACAGTTGTTCAGACAGTACGTTGACCATTTAGTGAGTTCACCACTATTCCAGGAAATGTTGGGATCATGTACGGCTAGCCAAGGGTGGCCCAAAATAACCTGGTATTTGCATGATGGTAAAACGTAGAAAGGGATGGTTTCTTTGTGGAATAGTCCAACACGAAGGGTAACTGGTTGTGTGGTAGCAGTGATTCCTGAACCGATGGTGCCGTTGTCTATGGTCGTGATGTTGATGGTAGGTACACATAGTGAGGTAGGGATCTTGAGTTTTTCCTGGTTGATGACATTGATTGCAGATCCGGAGTCTACTAATGCTGAAACATTGGATAGTAGTATCAACGGAGAGCTCACATTCTAGAAGAAAACTGCGTTGCTTAGGATGAGGAATTTCAATGGTACTCACACTGTAATGAGGTGCAGGGTTCTTCTTCGTCTTGTGGGGACAGGAGGCATTGCGGTGATTCTCCTCTCCGCAATAGTAGCATCGATTCTCTCGCTGACGACGATATCTCTCCTCAGAAGAGAGGCGTGTGGAAGCGACTTGCATTGGCTCATGAGAATCAGGATGCGACTGGGCCTGTACAGGACTGGTTGACATGAGGTTACGTGATCTGGGTGTGTTGCGCATCAAATTGTCAATCTTAATGGCTACCGTAATAAACTCATTTAAGGCGGTATCCACAGTTCTGCAGGCCAACTCCGCTTGTAATTTAGTATTGAGTCCTCTTTTAAACACAGCCTTGAGTGCTACTTCATTCCATTTGCTTTGAGCTGCCAGCGTTCTGAATTCAATGGCATAGTCAGCCGCGGTATGATCTCCCTGCTTAAGATCAAGAAGTTGATCTGAAATATCCTGTCCCCCCTCGGGATATTCAAAGACTTCGTGGAGCTGAGCAAGGAAATGTTCGAACGATGATCGTATGCAAACATCACTCTCCCAAATGGCGGACGCCCAATCTAAGGCTCATCCGGTTAACAGTGACATCATGACAGCACATTTCTTTATATCTTGATCGTAAGCCTCTGGCTGACTATCAAAAGAGATTTTACACTGACGAATAAATCCTCTACACAGCTCGGGTGAACCGTCAAATTTATCAGGTAAAGCAGGTCTTACCAGTGTGCTATGAGGAGCGGGGAGAGAGCGGATATATTGTGTGAGACTGTCATTGGCACTCCTGAGCTGCATCAGTTGTTCCTTATATCCAGCAAGCATTTCGCTCTGATAGGCCAATGCTGCTTGCAGTTGCGAAACCTCCGCTGGATCGCTGTGCGGCGAAGTATTCTGTGACGATGTCGGAGGTGACGACATGAGAGCGATTAGATCCAGTTGCGGTAGGTTTATTGAGAATGGCAGACAAATCCAAAACAGCAGGCGAAATCGTAAACGTGAGACAGGCAGGGTCACAAAACCAGGATAGCAGTCCAAACCAGGCAAACAAAACAGAACAGTAATCCACAAGACGGTAGTCAGGTAACAAGCACAATGGTCGTAACAATAAAGCCGGCAGAACGTGAGAGATAGAATGCTTGGTAAGTCAGTAAACTGGCAATACTTCGCAGGGAACACTGGCAACAAGCCCATTTAAATATGAAGCCAAACAGGAAGTAACCAAAGAGGAAAAGGAGCAGTTAGTATTCGGGAGAGAGCTCCCTCTGGTGGTTGGATGAATGGTTATTCGTTACACTTACATATTATTGTAACCTAGTTTGTGCTGATTACAGTGTAACCAGACTTTAGCCATGAATATGTTTTTAAGATACTGAAAAAAGCACAAATGTCAGTGCATGTCAAAACTTCTCCAGGGCCCCAAAACACCCTCAGACCCCAGAGGGTTAATAAAATCTGCTATGGGTCTGCGGCAATCGTCAGGAGTCAGAACTCGGAACAAATAATCGTCTTTTAGCATGCATTGACCATGGATCACTCCATCTCACCTGGTCAAACATGCTCAGGAACTCCTCCACATATTCCTCCTGCTGAATGTCCAGGAGATAGTCCTCAGCCCAGTTCATTTTTATGGTCCTGTCTTCTGTCATGGTAAGTTGTAGGGAGGACGCGGGAGACAAAGGAAAATAAACCTTAACAGACTTTATTTAAAAAAAAAACGATGGGGGGAAACAAACTAAGGAGCAGGCAACCAAGTAACAAAGTAGACAGGACAGGACTCATTGGAAACAGGAACTTAAATACACTACATAATTAATAACAGGTGGAGGAAAAATCAATTAAGTAAACAAGAATAGGAAAATGACCACATAAGGAAACACAGGAACTAAGACTGGGGTGAAAAACAGAACACAAAGTCCAGAATCCTGACACCTGGTTATGCCAAGTTTCTATAAGAAGCAACAAATCCAGCTTATTGTCGATGATAAAATCCGACAGAAGCAGAGCTTCATTATTCACAGAAAGCGCATTTAATAATGGGGCATTCAAACAGCTTGCAGACACTGCAGTGCAGGAATTCGGCAGAAATGATAAGTTAGTAAAGTCAGCTCCAGAATGAGACAGTCTTCTGATCCTTTGTCGGAAGTTCAAAACTGTAATGGATAAAGACGAGGAAGAGACATAGTTTCATCCTGAGCTACGATGAGTGTAACGCTTGGGCCGCAGCAACCCAGCCTTGTCACAGTGGTCATAGGTGTCCTTAGACAGACAATAATTCTGCTTCAGGGATAACAGCTGGCGGGTGGTGTACTGTAAGGCCATGTTTGTTGAAGCCGCGTCAACACCAGCTCAAAATATGCACACAAATCTGAATGAAAGCCTCCAGGCCAACACCGAAAGAAGCAAAATCCCAGCAACGAATGTAGGTAAAATACATCACATCACAGCATTTTAAGAAAGATGACACACATAATAAAAACAGCAAAGGCAGTGGCCTCTGAAAGGCTTCAGTTTGGTTCACTAGGCTACACAATCATGGGGAAGACTGTTGATCTGACAGTTGTCCAGAAGACAATCATTGACACCCTTTACAAGGAGGGTAAGCCACAAACATTAATTGCCAAAGAAGCTGGTTGTTCACAGAGTGCTATATCCAAGCACGCTAACAGAAAGTTGAGTGGAAGGAAAAAGTGTGGAAGAAAAAGATGCACAACCAACGAAGAGAACCGCAGCCTTGAGAGGCTTGTCAAGCAAAATTGATTCAAGAATTTGGGTGAAATTCACAAGGAATGGACTGAGGCCGGGTCAAGGCATCAAGAGCTACCACACACAGACGTGTCAAGGAATTTGGCTACAGTTGTTGTATTCCTCTTGTTAAGCCACTCCTGAACCACAGACAACTTCAGAGGTATCTTACCTGGGCTAAGGAGAAGAAAAAATGGACTGTTGCCCAGTGGTCCAAAGTCCTGTTTTCAAATGAAAGCAAGTTTTGTATTTCATTTGGAAACCAAGGTCCTAGAGTCTGGAGGAAGGGTGGAGAAGCTCATAGCCCAAGTTGCTTGAAGTACAGCATTAGGTTTCCACAGTCTGTGATGATTTGGGGTGCAATGTTATCTGCTGGTGCTGGTCCACTGTGTTTTTTGAAAACCAAATTCACTGCACCCATTTTCTCAATTCTCAACAAACCTAATTTGTTGAGAATTGGTGGGTTTTTGTTAAATGTGAGCCAAAATCATCACAATTAAAAGAACCAAAGATTTAAACTACTTCAGTCTGTGTGCATTGAATTTATTTAATACACAAGTAATTTCAGTTGAATTACTGAAATAAATGAACTTTTCCACGACGTTCTAATTTATTGAGATGCACCTGTATATGTGAATTGTTGAATGTTATTGTTTGAGTACAAAGTGACAGTTGAGTTCATTGAACAATGTAACATTGACGTGGCGGGTTGACGTGTTTGTAACACTAAACTAATTTATTAAGTTGGCTTGAGAAAGCCAACTTACTGAAATCCGACTTAAACTTATAGTTAAGTTGGCTTGAGAAAGCCAACTTACTGAAATCCGACTTAAACTTATAGTTATTATTAGTGGTGCTTGCCAAAGGCGAAGCATCACTATTATTATCTAACATACTTATTGTTAGTGGTGCTTGCCAAAGGCAAAGCATCACTATTACTATCTCACATACTTATTATTAGTGGTGCTTGCCAAAGGCGAAGCATCACTATTATTATCTCACATACTTATTAGTGGTGCTTGCCAAAGGCAAAGCATCACTATTACTATCTCACATACTTATTAGTGGTGCTTGCCAAAGGCAAAGCATCACTATTACTATCTCACATACTTATTAGGTTGGCTTGAGAAAGCCAACCTACTGATCTGCTACTTAAGCTTATTATTATTATTATGTTGGCTTGGGAAAGCCAACTTACTGAAATCCTATTTAAACTTCTTCTTCTTCTTCTTCTTCTTCTTCTTCTTCTTCTTCTTCTTATTTTTCTGACCGCAAATTTTTTGGACACTAACTCCTCCTAGACCGTTCAAGCTACATACTCCAAACTCGGGTCAGATCTTCATACTGTTCTGACTTAGTGTGCTATATCTTTTCAGACTGGTTTGAGTTACGGTTTTCTTAAAAATTAATATTAAAAATCATAAAAAATCCCATAGACTTTCATTGACCAAAAGTCCATGTCTGTTTGAACTGTTTAATGTAAACTGCTAGAAGCCATTGATACTCAATTAAGCTTTAAGCTATCTATGTTCTTTCTAACTAATAACTAATCTATCTATCTATCTATCTGTCTATCATTTAACCATTACTATCTATCTATTTATCTATCTATGGCTAGCAACCAGAATCATGCTATCAACTTTGCTAATCATGTTAGAAACATGCTAGCGACTTGCTAATCATGCTAGAAACATGCTAGAGACTTTGCTAATCATGCTAGAAACATGCTAGCGACTTTGCTAATTAT